>BQNB010063334.1:0-35727 GCA_026074375.1 Tanacetum coccineum | reverse complement strand
TTTCTACGTAAAACAAGTTTATTAATATAAATTAGCCACAACCAAATATAAACGGTTTGAAACCGAAAAAACCGAAAAAACCGAAAAACCAAAAAACCAAAAATACCGAACCGCCAAAAACCGAGCGGTTTCCGTTTTTTGTTTTATAAAAACCGAATATTTCGGTTTTAGCCAAAAACCGACCCAAACCGAACCTTGCACACCCCTACTCAGTGTCACACGCTAAGACGATGTGGATAATCGCAAGAGGTGATGAAAGTCTCATACTTTGGGAGGGGTATTGTGTACTTAGAGATTTGCTTGGAGCACAAATTCTCTACACCGTTCTTCCAACATTAGCGCAAGCTTAAGTCACAAGAACTAGAAATTCTACTTCAGTTTCAAGTTTGGTATATCGGGTATACTTCATCAGTGGTTACTTCAAATAGCCTACAAAACGGTTGGTAAAATGATAGCCAGAGAGAGGTTATGAGTAGAGATTTGATCAGCAATTGATTCTCACGGGTAAGATCTGAGCTAATTTATTCCTCACACAAGTACTCAAGTAAATGCACGTCCAAGGTGTTGCTGATTCCGACATGTCGAAACCAGCAAGGGGGAAGGAGAAGATTCACCCTTGAGCCTTTGCCTTTCTTGTTCTTGAAAGCTTGACATAGGGCATCTTTCTTGAATTTTTTTTAAGTTAGGCCATGCCGGGAAGACATATGTCATAACCGCAGAGAATATCAGCGCTTTAACTTATGGCCTTTTGGGTGCATTTCTTCAGACACATGGGGGAAGTGATATCTTGAGAACTTTTGTATGCATTATTTGACTTTCCAGGGGGAAGCGGTGTGAGAAGAACTATTCAAGCGTGAGAAGATACGTTGCTGATCCAGATAATGCTTACCCCAAATGATCAATCACTAAGCTTATTCTTAAAGGAGCAGTAATATTTGATGTGGTATCCTACCAGTTCCGCTGTGCACTTAATTATTCTAAGCTTGTAAGTAAGCTTTGAAACTGCTCAAGAGAGGATTGCTAGTTTGGGGGGAAGCTTTGAAAGCTTCTAAATAAAGAATATGTGGCATGAATTAGGGGGAAGCTGATTCATTGCTAGTTTGGGGGAAGCTTTGAAAGCTTCTAAATCATGTATATGAGGCACGAATTAGGGGGAAGCTAATTCAGAAGCTTCTCCTTAAACGGAAGTGTATGGGTTACTTAGTTCGTGCCTACTACAGTATTTCTCCTACAAAGTACTACAAAGATGATTCATGTTGGAGTGCAGACCTGAAGTCAAACACCACAGAAGACGTCATCAGCATATGAAGCTTCATGGAAGTTCTTGTTCTTAATCATTATGTACTTGTTAGGAAATTATTGTAAGTAATTTTGTATATCGTCCCGTGGGGGAAGATTGTTGGGAATTCACTTTTACGTGACGACATTACAGAATTACCATAGTTTATCATAGTCACATACGCGAGGACTAGAATAGGCAACTATGTATAGTTTAGAGGCGTATGGGCTATATATACCCTTCTATGGCTTCCATAGAGGGGTTGAGTCATTAGTTTGGTGTTAGAGTCATTTGTATCCTTCATCCATTTTCCATTTAATCACAAGTCCATCTTCCATCTTACTACTTTCTCTCACTAAAATGGCTATCATGTGGTTTGACTCACCAAGACCACCGGATCATAGTTTTCGTGAATCTTTTAGTTGATAAGAGCATACACATCTGGTGGAAGACCTTGAAGAACAATGTTTGTTGCTTGAACATCACATTCATCTTGAAGTTGTTCTTGTTCAGTAAGTTTAGCATATTTCTTCTTTTGAATTTGACCATCTTCTTCAACAGTTGGATAGACAAGAGGTTCATTCTCAATAGATTCAAGCATCATTCTACCATTTTTCTTTCTTTTGATGTAGAGTAACATACGACTCTCCCATGAGTTATACATTGACTTTTCAAGCATAGGAGGACGATTCTCAGCACCGGCAACTATCATGTATTCAGCTAAGGTAGTCATTTTCAAATGATTGTTATATGAAATGGTGAAAATTGATCGACCAGTGATAAAGGAGAATTATGATAAAGAGTTGTTGTTGAAGGTGATTAAACTTGGTATTTCACGGGATTTTACAAATCTTAACTAAAACCGAGAAAATAACTAAGTATTTCACGGGATTTTACAAAGCTGAGACAAACCGTTGAAAATACGTATTGCTGAAAATTGTAATATTTCACACACTAGTGTAATGTTTCGCACACCCGTAATATTCCGCACACTTTATGTCCTTGTCTTGTTTCGCACAGTTTATGTTGTTATAATGTTTCGCACGGACTAAGAAAATTGGACAGAATTTTATTTTGCACAATTACTTATTTCGCACGTTTGTTACATAACCTGTTTCGCACACGCATAACATAAATCGCACACTTGTTACATAGACATATTTCGCACGAGTGTTACAATTTTGGCAGAGTTTTATTTCGCACGATTACGTATTTCGCACGAGTATTACACAACCTATTTTGCATAATATAACATAAATCGCACAAGTATTACACTAACATAAATCGCACGATTCAAACATAAATCGCACGATTCAAACATAAATCGCACGATGCAACAGAAACACAAATCGCACGAATCAAAAACTTTTTAAATCACCTAAAACCACCCTTTTTAACATTTTTTATTGATTCCTTTTGTACAACTAAGTATCTTAGGCCTAGATCTTGCTTAAAAACATAAACTTTAAGGTTTTTAAACACAAAAACCCTTGGTTTGAATTTTAACCCACGTAACCCAAAAATCTCGATTCTAACAAGATTAAAATGCACATAATCTCACTATGTCACCTCATGACGACTGATACCACTTGTAGAATATCAATCACACAACAATCTATGAAAATGAAGAAGGAAATCTAGAGAGAGAAAGAGTGGTTGGACACTTCTAGAAAGAGAAACAAAAGATATAATATTAGATTGTGAAATGAGCCAACACCCTCTCCATGGAAGGAGAGGGTGGTTATATCCTTACAAAGGCCGGTCATAGGCTTATTGTCCTATAGATTTGGCCCGGTTAGCTTACGTTTACATAATGATTAACTACGAGATACGAAATACATTTTAGGAGTGACCAAGACTTTTTCGTATTTCTAACATTAAGCAATTATATTGGTGGCCTAACATGAAAGCAAACATTGCCACCTAGGTCAACAAATGTTTGACATGCTCAAAGGTGAAAGCTGAATACAAGAAACCATCCGGTTTATTGGTACAACCTGAGATACCCCAATGGAAATGGGAGAGAATAACAATGGACTTCATCACCAAACTACCAAAGACGTCAAGCAGTTATGACACCGTTTGGGTAATCGTTGATCGTCTCACCAAATCCGCTCACTTCTTACTAATTAAGGAGACACATAAAATGGAGAAACTGACTAGGTTAAACTTGTAGGAAGTAGTTTAGAGGCACGAGGTGCCAATGTTGGTCATCTCAGACCGAGATAGCCGATTTACATCTAGGTTTTGGCATTCGCTCCACAGTGCTTTGGGTACTTATCTAGACATGAGCATTGCATACCATCCGTAGACCGATAGGTAGAGTAAAATAACAATCCAAACATTAGAGGACATGTTATGCTCATGCGTGATTGATTTTGGTAGTGGTTGGGATATCCATTTACCCCTAGTTAAATTCTCATACACCAACAGTTACCACACCAGCACTAAGGTTGCTCCCTTTGAGGTACTTTATAGTCGAAAGTATCGTTCACCTGTCTACTAGACCGAGGTTGGTGACAGCCACTGGTCCATAGATCATTCACGAAACCACTGAGAAAATTGTCTAGATTCGAAGCAGAATGCAAGCCGCTCGTGATCGACAAAAGAGTTACACTGATGTAAGATGTAAACCTCTAGAATTTCAAGTTGGAGAGAAGGTTATGTTGAAGGTCTCACCTTGGAAAGGTGTGATACATTTTGGCAAACAGGGAAAGTTGAACTCAAGATATATCAAACCATTTAAGGTTTTCGCTAAGGTTGGCCTTGTAGCTTACCGACTCAAGCTTCCACAAGAACTAAGCAGTGTTCACAACACGTTCCATGTGAAGAAGTGCTTATCCGATGAATCACTCGTCATTCCGCTGGAAGAAATTCAAATCGACGACAAACTCCATTTCATCGAGGAACCGGTAGAGATTATGGATCAAAAGGTCAAACAGTTAAAGCAAAGTCGCATCCCGATCGTCAAGGTACGATGGAATTCCAAGAGAGGCCCTAAATTTACCTGGGAGTGCGAAGACCAATTCCGAAGCAAATACCCTAACCTTTTCCCAGAAACCTCACCACTAGATACCACTAGCTGAATTTCGGGACGAAATTCTTTTAACGGAGAAAGACTGTGACAACTCAAAAATTTTAGGTTTTCTTTTACCAAAAACTTGAATGTTTTACTTTGAACATGTACGTACTTGCTTAAATTTTAACCAGATAAGCTGTCTCTCTCTCTCCGCATAAAAGGAGAAACAACTTCAATCATACCTCGACTCTAAACTATGTTTAGTCTACACATAACAAGTGTGGTATGCCTATCATGAGCTCGTTTCATAAGTTACTTGCATTTATTTTTACGGGTTTTACGTAAATCACATAAACCTTGCATTACAACTTCATGCATGCATGCATGCACACTCATCTTATATATAATATATATACCCTCCAAGAATTTAAATTTTGAAAATCAAACACCTCTAGAACCTACGCCGTCCCCCACCTAGTACCATCACCTTGTCTTGTTATTTAACCACCTCTTACACCCCTTTTGTCTTCTAACCAGCCCTTACACCCATTGTATTCTAGCCTACATCTATGTCTTTAGCTAGAATCCTTTGTCTCTTGCATAACTACCTCGTCTCTTACTAGAATTAAACCTACAACCCTTGTACTCCATGAAGATGCCCTTACACACTTACCAACTTATGACATCATATAAAGAGTGTCTCCTAGCCATTTTTCACACACAACAAAAAAAATCTCTCTTCCCTCTCTCTCTAAATCACACGGCACAAAGATACACACTCTTAGAGTTTTCATAGTTTTCTTAAGGGTTTGCAAGAAGATTTAGGTTAAAGGATATACTATTGATTATTTGGGTTCATTAGTTAGTTTTGGGTTTGATTAATTCACTTGAGCATCCAATCTTCATCATACTTTTAAGAAATCTATTTCTCATCTTTTTCATACTTCATACATCATATACATCATTTCTTAGTACTTATATATGCTTGTATTGTATTTATTGTATACGGAACTTGTTAAAACAAAAGCTAGTGCTGAGCAGAATTTTTAGTTGACTTAAATGAATGATATGAACACTATAAAACAGCCACATGGGAAACTTCTCTTTATTTACTATTAGTATAATGTCTTAGGTATATTTCTGGAGTTGGTCACACAATGGATGATTGTTATCATTTTTAAATGATTTTTGCAAGACTAGTGGTATGAATTTGAGTTTGGAACTTTAGTTGTAAAAACGAGCACCTTAAGAGTAGTTTACATAGTAGAGCCTCTGGAACTTTTTGTAGATAAGACATTAACTTAAACTCGGCAAGTTAAATCTACTTTAGAGGGTAAATAACGAAGGATATATGACTAAAACAAGATCGGTGAAGTTTTCCGGAAATTTCCTGCTTTAAATTTCGTTCTTGTACAACCACTTTGTATGTCTAAAACTTGTCTCCTCTGTATGCGGTCTTGATATTTTGAAAGTATATATTTTAAACTTTAATTCGAGCTTTAAATGAGCAAAAATGGATAAAAAATGAAGGAGTTGTGGCCATTTTGAGTCGTTATTTATTTTCGGACAACAACTATAATAAAAAGTTTTTGGTAACTAAAAATGCATTTTACATGTTTACTTGAATAAACTGACTTACGAAACCTTATAAAATAATACTACACGCATATAGAAGTGAAAACTTATCATAAAACTCATACGCATCTATTTCATGTTGCATCATAAACCAAAAGCGCACTATTATTGCATTAGGTCGCGGTTAGGACTTTTGCATACTCGTACTCGCTCTACCATATCTATTGTATCATATTTGCTTAAGTTGAGTTTCATAGCCCCACTTTTACTTGTTTTACAATTATTTTGCAACCCTTGAGGTGAGATACATGCTTGCTTTTCATACGTACACAAGTAGCTTTTAAACTATTACGGATTAACCTAAGTACCCGATTATCCTATTTATGGCCCCATTATCATGAACTGTTAATTACTTTGTGTAAGCACGAATGATGTAAATAGATCTATTGGGATTGTCATCCCCGTCCGGATAAGTCGCGCTTACTTGACCGACTGTACTAGTCAAACGGACGTATATCATTTGGGGAATGCTAGGTATTTTGGGATATATACCTACTTAGGGCAACAACTTGCATTGATTTGCAAACACATAACTGATGTTAAGGCTTCGGTGTCATGAGCTTAGTACAATCGTAATAACTTTTGTATCACATTGTATTTGTTATAATAGCCATACACTTGAAATCTTGTGGTCCACGTTATTGTTTACATTAAACCTATGAACTCACCGACATTATTGTTGACGTTTTAAGCATGTTTATCTCAAGTCAATAATTGCATTGGTAAGCTGAAAGCTTATGGAGTCTATGGTCTTGTCATCCGTCAAGGGTCGCATAGCATAGGATTTACACTATCCTATCGTTGATTGTATTCAATTTTAATTTCTTTTCTTAACGCAAACTATGGAAATTGTCTTATTGTTAAACTATTTTAATTTAAATGAATCAACGATGTATTTTCTAAAAAGACTCATATAGAGGTCGTTCTCTTTGTATCTTTTGTTTTTGTATTATGAAGTCGCGACCCCCGATTACCTTTCCACTGCATGATTTTGGGGTTGCGACAATTATTTTCACTCATACAATGATTTATTCAATTTTATCAAGTAGTATTCTTAGAAACTTTTCTTATATGATTTAAGCCTATTAAATCATGAGACATACTTAAAGCATTATATACCCTCATGGAATCTCAACACCAAATGAGCTCTTGTTATATTATTTTAGGTGCATTCCAATAATTTTTCATATTCCCAAACTTATGACTTTCAAAGTACATGATATGACCCACAACATGAAACCATGTCTCCTCGATATCATTTTTAAGTGTTACTCAGCTTCGGGTAGCCGAGCTTGGCCTCGCAGCCAAAGGGGTGAATTGCCTTCCAAATGGAAACCCGGCCAGAGGAGAACCTGACCAAGGGCTTGGCCTCTGATGCGGTCGTCGTAGGACTTCTACACGAAGTTTTACAACTCCCTAGGCAGAGTACCTAACCGTTGTAGTAGTAGTATAGGCAAGACTCGGGGGTTGTTATCGTTCTCTAGGGGAATAGGTTGGGAAGGCTTGATCATGGTTTAACAGAATTTTAAGGGCTGAGAGAAGATTATTTTTGTGTTTTTATGTTTATAGGAAAGCAGTAAATCATATGTTTGAGAGGTTGGTTGGTTTTAGCTATTAAACTAAATATAAACTACGCTACTGGTGATAACAATATAATAAAAGGTTGTGTTCATTTAATCATGTATTACTCCCTAGACTGCTTCTCCTAGTGTTGTTGCTTTGTCACACTTGTGATGATCTATGTAATTATTTCCTAAGTCATGAACGAATTACACGAACTCGCCGTCTATTTAATATTCCGTTGAGGCAAAACACAAAGTGAGGTAGTATGAAGACTATTACCCGGCCCCCAAGAGTATATTAAATGCATGTGAAATATATTAAGAGTGGATCAACCATATTAAGAGGCAAGGTAGTATGAAGACTGTTACTCGATGATATCCTTTCTACACAATCATGTTTTCCTAGACATATCAACAACGATATAGACAAAAGTTGGTTTTCTAAGACCTAACATGCATATTCATCATAAGAAGCAACACCACTAAGATATAAATTCTAGGTTTCATACAATCATAAATGAACACAATAGAAGGTTTAGCCAAGCATGTTAAAGATAAAGCAAGAACAGATAAGAATCACACAACAAGACATATTGATGATTCAGATAGTCTTACTGAATTAAAAACTGAATTGAAGTATCGTATTAAATAGGGTTTTGAGGCCCTAAAAGCATCCTTAACAGCTGCTAATGAACTAGGGTTGTCTTTCTTTTATTTAAGTTTACACACCTAAAACCTAACAAACGGATTTGTATTCTATAGGAAAATCGCTTTTGTTGTTGTGTGACGGTCACGTTTAAATAGTGACGCCGTTATGAGTAAAATATTCTAGATCTTGGGTTGGGTCATGCGAGCTGATGCCGTCGTGAAATGTTGTGACCCCGTCATGGTGGGAATTGTGACGGCGTCACGTGTATTTTGTGACGCCGTCTTCAGCCTCTAAGTAGAAATTCTTAAGACATGTTGGTGTAAGTCCGTAGTCTTGTCCGTTTCTTCTTCAAATGAGCCCAAGTCACGTGTATTTCCTCCAAATGCCTTCCAAATGTTAAATACCTGAAAAGAAACGATTAAGTTCCTATTTTGGGCATAAATGCAAGATTTAGGGGGTTAAACGACCCTGAAAAAGTGTATAAAATGACACCTCATCAAATACCCCTACACTTGGAATTTGCTTGTCCTCAAGCAAAATGGGCTTTTCTACCTAGACAATAACAATATGATGGTCATTTTTACCTACTCTTTAAAAGTATTTTACAACACAACCTTCTAGACCTTGTAATTAAAAGCACGGAAGATATATACTAGCACCTCACATAAGTGTTTGAGATTCTCTTTTTCACTCGGGTGTATCATAAATTATAACATAATGGGGGAAACGGAAAATCAACACTCATTACCTGTCATAGCATATAAATTACCATAGGCTTGGTAAAGGATCAAACCTCCACCGCTAGGTGCAAGCATTATTCATTACTATCTAGGAGGTCTTTTAAAGGGTTGTGGGGTGTAGGTGTAAGATAACATATAATGGAACGGAAACAGATGGGATACATTTGGGTGGCTTTGAATGAATTTGGAGTGGAAGGGTTAGCTAATTATTTACACAAATATACGCTGGTTTAGTTGCTAAGCCAAGACTCGGACGAAGGTCTACAAACTCTACATCAAACTCTTTTTTTTTGAATAACATAATACATCATAATTTGGGGTTTACAACACGTACCCCTACATTTGAGCTTTTTACATACTCGATATTTACGATCTAACTAATGACCCGATTTGAGGTGGATCAAAATAACATAAAGATCATCTAAAAAACGTATGGGGGTATTGACTTAACTTTTCTTCCCTATTCTTCCGCAAAATAAATACTACCATGAATCCCAATCTTCCCAAAACTGTATTTACAAGGATAAAGACTTAACAACCGTGTACTCAAATAATTAACTTGGGTTAAACACAATAATATACTAAAGGTGAGTGCATACAAGGTAGGCTAAGGCGATTTGGGTATAACGATTGGTTTAAGGGTTAACAATGCTCTTCATTAATAGTTCGACTTAACAAGAAAATTTCGAGAACCGTGAAAAAAAGGATAGGCTCGAAGGGTTGTACTAAGGGTATCCTGCACTAAAAATGAGTGCATGGCAAGGGTGTGGGATAGTTACATGATCGGTGTGACCATCATAACAATTACAGGTTTACAACATGGGTTATTCCTAATGCCTCTTATCAAGAAAATCCTAATGCTCACTATGCGGTCTCGGGATGCATCACAAAAACAAGTTCTAGAATTTAATACACTATCGGTACACTCATATAATTTAAACCAATCTCAATGCTCCAGAAAAGGCGACAAAACCACATATACACATCCGTAACGACGGAATAGATACACATGATTGCTCACTCTTTAACTCGAAAAAGCTAAAGGTATAAACTATCTTGGGTATCAATAATGGATACCCGAATTCCTAAAGATCTAAAGGCGAACCTCACATTTTGGGGGTGGAATTTTTCAGGGTTTTTGTGCTAGTCATACACATTCTTATCCACGAGACGCTATTAATACTCGGTTTTCGTTGGTATGTGTCATAAAAAAATTAATTTTGGGTCAAAATTACCTTTTTATGCTATGTTTCGATATATTACCCATCATTTTAAGGACAAACAAATGGCAAATAAAAAAATAGTTTCTAAGGCTTATTTCCCCCCTACATTTAAGTTTAACATTGTCTCTAATGTTCTATAAAAGTACCCGTAAAAACAAATTATAAGGAAAAGAAAACAAGGAAAAAAACTAGTACTCCCCTGCTTTGCTCAATAATGGAGAAGAAACATGCGATAACTGGTTAAATCGTCCTCCAAGAATCATCCAATGAAACTTTCTAAGAACTTCCAAGCTTCTTCTCGTCAAATATAACCTGTAATCAAAGACAAAGACAACTACACCAAGCATAAAATGTGCGATATACAAATATACAATGTGAATTTAGGGTTTGACTCGATAAAGCAGTAAAGATAGGATGAGAGCATTGCCAAACTTATTGGTTTTGCAGGTTTATAATAAAAGAGTACATATTTTAAATGTTATGCTAGTTTTATTTTCAAAAATAATTAAAAACCTTAAGTTTTCTAGACGTGGGCGTTTGACGCCGTCAGGGATATCCTGACGCCGTCACATGTGTCGTGGTGACGGGTTCGCGTGTAAATCGTGACGCCATCTTCACGTTCTGTGAAAACAAAATTTTTGTTTTTGATGAAAAATTCCCTGCACTTGATTCTATAAGTTAATTCCTGTACAAATGGCTGCATAAAACCTGAGATTTGCAATTTACTCATATGACTCGAAACTGACGCGAATTAATCTAAACAATTTATTTAACATGCTTGAACTTGGTTTAAAAACCGGATAAATTCCCTTACACTTATTATTTGCAAAATACCTTTGATTGAAATTAAGACAAGGTTAAATATAAAACAAAACATGATTACAAGATTGGGGTTTGAACATGATAGAATAAAATGAAAAGAATAAAACACAAGACACTCCTAATTTGCAGGAAAAGTAAAATTGGGTTGCCTCCCAAGAGGCGCTTTTCTTTATTTTATGAGTCTTGCAGCTAGACTCGAAATCACACGTTCTTACGTTGTTTCTCTATTGTGTCTCTTGGCCTCTCTTTCCAATTTTATTAGGTGTCGAATTTCCTTGCTTATACTTTTATTTTCCCTGTACTCGGGTCCTAAGGTCAGATTATCCGAGTAATAGGTTTTCCCACGGTCATCGTTACTCTCAAGGACAAAGGGTGGTATGGAATCGGTATTTACATCCTTAAAGTCTATACGGTTAAACGCTTCCATCTTATGAGGCATCTTAAATGTGATTTTCTCATCATCTTTTTCGAAAGTAACTGTTCCCTCTTCTTGATCATAAACGAGACCAGTATTCCTTGCAAATGGTTTTCCAAAGACTACTTCTCCTAGGTGGTGATCTATAATGCTAGTAGTATCCTCCAAAATCATGAAGTTACACTTGTATGTGAAATTTCCTATGAAAACTTTTAAACCCTTGACTCTTCCTACAAAGTTGATGTTCTTACTAGGGTTGGATGCTTTCTGTCTCGACTCTAGCCCTTTATTCATGATCTCATTGTAATGTTGCTTAAACATAACATTAATTGGTGATTCCAAATCGATGTAAGATTGTCTTTTAAGGAAGTGACATATTTTGCAAGAGATCTTAATGTTGTTTAAATTTCCGGTTCTTATCTTTACCTTTACCCAAGATGGTTTGGGGTATTTCAAGAGCCACTCATGATATTCTAATTCCTCCAAGGTGAGGAAGGTATCAAAGTATTCAATTTCATCCAACCCGTCTAAGGAGTCAACGATCCTACTATCCTCAAGCCATGACTCAATTTATTTCTTTTTCTTAGGATCAAGAAACTCCTTATTATAGGTAGAACAAGATGAATTCGCATTCTCCATGATGAAGAATGGAATAGTCAATGAAAATTATGAACAAACACACAAAGAAAAGATAGACTATGAGAAAGCTAATATGCGGAAATTAAATTCTTACTTGAAAGGATTCAAGAAAGTAGAACTAAGCTAAACTATAATCAAAACCTAACTATTCCCCGCGCAGTGGCGCCAAAAACTTGATGCGGTCGTCGTAGGACTTCTACACGAAGTTTTACAACTCCCTAGGCAGAGTACCTAACCGTTGTAGTAGTAGTATAGGCAAGACTCGGGGGTTGTTATCGTTCTCTAGGGGAATAGGTTGGGAAGGCTTGATTACGGTCTAACAGAATTTTAAGGGTTGAGATAAGATTATTTTTGTGTTTTTATGTTTATAGGAAAGCAGTAAATCATATGTTTGAGAGGTTGGTTGGTTTTAGCTATTAAACTAAATATAAACTACGCTACTGGTGATAACAATATAATAAAAGGTTGTGTTCATTTAATCATGTATTACTCCCTAGATTGCTTCTCCTAGTGTTGTTGCTTTGTCACACTTGTGATGATCTATGTAATTATTTCCTAAGTCATGAACGAATTACACGAACCCGCCGTCTATTTAATATTCCGTTGAGGCAAAACACAAAGTAAGGTAGTATGAAGATTATTACCTGGCCCCCAAGAGTATATTAAATGCATGTGAAATATATTAAGAGTGGATCAACCATATTAAGGGGCAAGGTAGTATGAAGACTGTTACCCGATGGTATCCTTTCTACACAATCATGTTTTCCTAGACATATCAACAGCGATACAGACAAAAGCTGGTTTTCTAAGACCTAACATGCATATTCATCACAAGAAGCAACACCACTAAGATCTACATTCTAGGTTTCATACAATCATAAATGAACACAATAGAAGGTTTAGCCAAGCATGTTAAAGATAAAGCAAGAACAGATAAGAATCACACAACAAGACATATTGAATGATTAAGATAGTCTTACTTGATTAAAACATGAATTGAAGGAAGTATAATAGGGTTTTGAGGCCCTAAAATCGTCCCTAACAGCTGCTAAACGAACTAGGGTTCGTCCCTTTCTTTTACTCTAAAGTTACACACCTAAAACCCTAAAAACGGATTTGTATATATAGGAAAATCGCTGTGACGGCGTCACGTTTAAATAGTGACGCCGTTATGAGTAGAATATTCTAGATCTTGGGTTGGGTCGTGCGAGCTGACGCCGTCGTGAAATGTTGTGACCCCGTCATGGTGGGAATTGTGACGGCGTCACGTGTATTTTGTGACGCCGTCTCCAGCCTCTGAGTAGAAATTCTTGAGAGATGTTGGTGTAGGTCCGTAGTCTTGTCCGTTTCTTCTCCAAATGAGCCCAAGTCACGTGTATTTCCTCCAAATGCCTTCCAAATGCTGAATACCTGAAAAGGAATGATTAAGTACCTATTTTGGGCATAAATGCACGATTTAGGGGGTTAAACGACCCCGAAAAAGTGTATAAAATGACACCTCATCAGCCTCACGACCAAAGTTACTTTTCCTGCGTGTTGACTTGTCTTTTCTTTTGGCTTGAGTGTGGTTGATACTCCTAATGTCGTGCCTCTTTTTTTTCTCTTGAAAACACTTCTTGCACTATCTTTGAGTCTTGGGAACAATGATTTCATGCTTTATCCTTCTTGATTATGCTCTACGAGACTTGTACTTGGTGGGATATCTTCATACATGCACACTTCTTCATTTATTCACTATTTCTTCGTCTTTTTGTGACTTGGCTAGCTAAGGAGCAAGAAACACAAGTTTGTACTAATAAGTGCTAAAATCTCGTTAGTTTAACCAAATAACATGTATAAAAACCATGATAACGCTACTAAAAATATACTCAATTTGAGTGTTGTTAGGTGTGTTTGTAAATAAAGCATATGGAGATGTAGCTTAAGTCTTGGAGTAAAGAGCTAATGGATCATGTAGATTTAGCTACCTTGTTGTGTGCGAATCTCTTTAGCCTTCTAATTTATGTGTTCAGTAATTCAAAAATCTTGTTGTAGTCCACAATGTATAAATACATTGACTGCTTAACACACATGACAAAGTGTGTCCATTCAGGTTGAAGGTTATTAAGAAACTTGAGGTTCGTATGAATTGGTTTTAGTGTAAGCTTGTTTCTGTCTAAGTCATTGATCAACACAAAGAATCGTTCAAAGTATGCCCCAATAATTTCACCCTAAATAGATTTAAACTTCTTAATAGTTTTCTTGCTTCTAAAACACTAGTTCATCCTTAAACCCATCGATTCTAAGGATAACAAGCTAGGAACAAGAGTTTTTAACACTAAAAATCAAGACTTTTTCACTTATACCACTTGCTAGGTATAGAATCAAACAAGAAACAACCAAAACTCACACTAAATCATCTCTGTAGCTCTTGATACCAACTGTTAATGTTTAAATATTTGTCTTAATCACACACCAATAAGCTACGAGAATAAACACAAGACAATAAACTGGAAAGAAAAGAGATTGTAGAGAGAGAAAAAGGTTTAGAGAGAGAAAGAGAGAAAGATTAGATTGAGAGAGAATTGGTGAAATTACAATAAAAGAGAGAAACCTTACCACTAGTAATCCACACCCCTTTCCTTCGCGGAAAGGAGTATTTATACCCTAAACCATAAGTTGGTTTGCGGGTTTTGGAGAAGGAAGATGGGCCAGGCTTGGTTCATTAATGGGCCAAGCCCATAACTTAGGCCATATTAGCTAAAAGCCTAAGCCCGTAAACCCGACTAGCCTAATACTAATACTACAAAGCTTGTAACCTAAGAATAAACGACACTTTATAAATTAGTGTTTCTAACAGACTTGAGATGCAAGCAGGTCTTGCATGTGTGGATGACATTTCTTGATTCTAGTTAAATGCTATATGAATAAGGTAGTTATAAATGCTATTGTTAGAGGTGTTATGAAGCACATCAATGATACGTGTAGTTAAAATATGATTTGTTCTTCCACGTGTTTAATGGAGTTAGATACCACTAGGCCCCTCGTTGAATTGATAAGATGTTTTCATGGCCGTGCCCAAAGTGTAGTCAAGATGAATCTTGATTACGTTTGGTAATCTTGTTAAATATCTAAAATGAGAAACACAATAGTTAAATATTAGAAAGACTTTAATCCATATCCAATTTTAACATAGTATTTGAAACAAAAGGGTGATCATAAATAAATCATTTTATACTGAGACGTTTACGAAACTACACTTAGGTATTTCTAGGAGCAATGGCGTGTTGCTAGACGCTTACCATTGTTAGTATAGTATATTTATGATTATGACATTCACAAGTAAGAGCTATTGGGATATGCGCATATCATAGTAAATATTTATACGGCCGGGGATACATGAGCCTATGGGGTCACACACGTATACACCGAGATACTACTTATTTAATGTAAATAATATATGTATAGTGTGTGTGTGTGTGTGTGTATATATATATATATATATATATATATATATTAGTATTCGTTTCATGATTTAAATTAACGGTCGTTAATTAGTTTGTTTGACGAATAATTAACGTTAGGCCATTTAATTAATGTATATTGCACATATTAATTAATCTAGTCCAAAAATCAATATGGAAGTCCATATGTTTTGGCCGGCCTAGGCAAAAGAAAAAAAGGAAAGAAGTGTTAACTTAGTCCCAAAGCAATTATTTATGGATTAAGGTTTGCATAAACTCGCCTATAAATACAAGGCTCTTGGAAACACATAGGGATCTCTTCTCTTCTCTTTTAATCCCTAGAAGACCGCCGACTTCATCCCATTTTAGGGTTTAAGTGTTAAAGTGTCAACTTCAAGAACAATCAAGAACTAGGCTTTTGATTTTCGTATCGTGAACTAGAACTAGCATTCTGGTGGTATTGTAAACATGTAGTGTGGACTATTCCGTAGGGAATATCTACTTTGGTGTTTAGTCATTGTTTTATGGGTTTTATGTTAAGAACAAAGTGTTCTTTAAGCTTCGTTTGTTGCTCAAATCAAATACCAAGAGGTTAGTTAATTAAATGTACACTATACGCATCCCTTTGGGACGATTCTTCGTTGCGTATTACTTGATAATCTAGGTTATTTAGATATCAAATCCCAACAGCATTCACCATTGCAGTCTCACTTAAAACTTGCATTCGAAGTACTTAGGTAGTTAAAGAATGCTCCTCGAGAAAGTATATATTTTATCAAAAGTAACGAGTTTAATTTGAGTGTGTTTATTAACTCAGACTAGGCTAAGTGTAAGGACACAAGGAAGTCTATTACTAGGTACTCTATATTTATGGGTAAAGTTATGGTTTCATGGAAAAGTGAAAAACAATTTATGCTTGCAAAATCATCTGCTGAAGCAGAATATATGGCAGTGAATATTGTAACTTTGGATACAAAAGATTTTAACATAAAAACTTCTCTTCTTGTTCCATTTCATTTCATTGTGACAATAGTTCAACAATTCAAAATGCTGCAAACCCAATTTTTCATGAAAAAACCAAACATTTTGAGATTGAGTTGTTCTTTTTAAGGGAAAAAGTGTAAACTGATGTTGTTAAAACTGTGAAAGTCAAGTCTGTTGATAGTGTAGGAGATATTTTCACAAAAGGCTTAAGTGTGCAGGATCACAAATAAGTTTTGTGATTTACTTGGTTTGTATGATATGTACAAGAGTTAGCTTAAGAGGAATGTTAAATTGTAAGCTATAACTCTTGTACATTGGGCTCAGTTTTGATGCATATCTAACTTCAAGGTATGAGATGGTAAGTTTTTATCATTATTTTGTACTTGGTTATTTGTTGTTTATTAACTGCAGGGACTGGAGATGTCAAGTGCTGAAAGCTGAGGACTTAAGTGTAGATGTCGAAAAGAAGTTGTTTAGGTAACAAATGACTCATTTATAACCCGGCCTCTGACAATTTCGTTTTATATTTCTCTCTCTAAAAGTGGTTGCTCCCTAGTTCTTGTGTTATTCTCTCTCAATCTGAGATTTAATATAGTTTACTTGTGTAATATGTTGTTTTTGTATTGTATTTAAACTCAAAACCTATTATCACATTTGAAGTTTTCACATCTAAAGTGTAGACTCATGTTGTGAATAAAAAACATAGGGAGGTTGGTTATATGAAACTTTTAGGGTTCGTTTGATAGGACGTAATGAAATATTAAATGAATGGAATAAGCGACGTAATGGAATAAATGATGTAATGTAATAATTCATTACCCTTATTAATAATGTTTGGTTGATATGATAGGACGCCATGCAATCGATGAGAAAAAGACTAAAATGTCCATAGTTAATAAGAAGTGTATTTAATATAGTTAGTTAATTATGGACTTTTATGTAATTTTGATTACATTACAGACGTAATGAAAAAAAAAGGAGGGGGCCCTTATGGAATGAAAAAAGTAGTTTTTGATGTAACGGGCCATTCATTGTAATGAAACATTATATTGTATAATTGTAAACAAACAAGATTTTTTAATTCAATCGTAATGACCGTTTCGATTCCAACTTTCATTACATCATACCAAACACTACGTTAGTGTTCTTAATTGATCTTTGTTAAGAATTTACACAGTTGGCTGTTTATATCTCACCTTCTCCATACCTCGTGAAAGACGAGATTTATCTGGTGGGATGTGTAATCCTAAGTAGTATCTCGACTGTGTCGGGTGAGACGTGAAATTCTAAGTAGTATCTCGATATGTAGTATGACCTTCTCTATGATAATATACTCTTGTTTTAGATCCGTACTCTTAAAGAAACACTGCAGACTTCAGCTTGTTTAAACAGTTACGTACTCTATCACACATTCACACGTGTAAGTTCAAGAATCATCTACCCAACTTTTGACACCTCAAAAGCGCATACCCTTTCGACATGAACACTATCTACAATCCAGCTTGCTTCTGTGGCTGGTTCATGACATATACAACACCAGCAATATGGCCAGAAAGCACAACACTACATTAGGCCAACATACATCAATGTGGACAGTTGCATACATTAGGCAAACATATTTCTAAAGTTGCTCAAAATTTCTATTTGATAACCACCAACTTCATGCACAGCTTCATAAAAAAAAAAAAAAAAACAAACATACATCAATGTGCACAGTTGCATTTGCATATTTCTAAGGACAACAAACTGCCTCGTTATAATAACATAATGTAATACATTGCTTTAATAAAGGGATAAACAGGGTACGTCGTTCTTGAATCAAGCTAGGAGGTTGCAACTGTATCCCAGCGCCAAATGGTGCCATCTTCACAGCAACTGAGAATTGTGCTGAAATATGCAAGTCAAATTGATCAGATATTGGCAAAATGATATTGATACTGACTATGAGCTGATATGCATTATAAACCAAAAATACAGTCAGTCGTTTGTACCTTCCATCAAACGACATAGCAGTTTGCCTGATGGGAGATTTGGATTGAACATGAGACAACCTGACAAGAACAAAATGCGCATTTATGTCGGTTAATTTTATTGGATTCAGAATAACGAAAATGCCTTTGAAAGGAAACCAAACCTTGCAATGAGAGTACGGGGGCAACTCTGCAACTCCAATACAAAGATTTTCCCTTCCCTGTTCCCTGTAATACATAGTGCCAATGTCACATCATCAGGAATTTTACCAAGCGGCCTTTCGCCCAATGATACAGTTGATGTCTAAAACCCTTTAGCTTGTGAGTTCCAACCTCTTTAGAGACATAAAGCCCAGAAGTGGGAAAACGAATGATAATCTAATAAATATGATTACAAAAATATATTTCTACAATGATAATTTAGATGGTTGTATTCATTAACGCATTACACATCTTTGGTGATTTTGAACCCGTCCAACCCACTTGACCTGCTGCCCTCTACATTTAGAATTTGGACCCATTTGACTCACTTGAGAAAAGAAATAACCGAAATGACATGTTCAAATGTGTATGAGTCGAAATTGCCACCTTTGCCAACATACCGGTTCCGGTTCGTTGACAATTTTGAAAAAAAATCATCTTGGAGTTTATAGTCGTTGCACAGATATATAAAAACTAGATTTCCATTTTAATAATACCAACACTCCAACAGCAATATATATGTCGTAAGGAAAATCTTATACCTATAGCTGCTGCATTGTAATGGAAATCACAGGAAAGCTTAGTAAACCAAATGTCACACTCAGGGCCGGAATATTTTTGAAGGATATCCACTGTACCCTGAAAAAGAAAAATTAATGTATGAAGAGCCATCTGATTGTTAAGCCACATAGCATATCTTTGCATATAACGATATGTGATTTCATCAATTAACTTTTCAAAAAGAGTCATGAAGAAGAAATATCAAACCTCTCCTGGGGAGTGCTCTTTCATCTTTGGCTCCCATAGTACGACCTCGTTATCAACGCTCTGCGGAAGTAAATTAAAAATTAAGCTTAATAGGGGCTTACTGTCAGATTCAGCTTAATGCAACTAAAACTGTTTAGGACTTTAGGCAAATTCTTATTTCCATATTAGTTGAAAATAATCATGACACATGGTACCGTCTTTTTCTTTAAAGCAGAATTTTTCTTAAAGAGAGATAAAATCATAATAATCAAATAAGGCTAACTACAAAAAAAAGTAAGGTTATATAAAAACAATAAATATTTGCAAAATATGAAGATAAGAGCAAAAAAGCAGCTTAAAGTTCTATAAGAAATAAAAAGATTCTAGGCCAAGCATGGACCTTATGCAATAAAAGATAAATTGGGGGAAATGTGGAATACAAAAACAAATGGAAGTTGAGGAGGAGTGTAAACTCAAGCTTCCAATAATTACCAAACCCTCATTATTCACCTTAGATATCATGAAATCACCAAGCCACCTACAGCAGTCGACATAATTTGCATGGATTGAAGCAAGTAAGACCTGAATAAGTTGAGTTCAGATTAGCATAAGAACTAATGCCCACTTGATGAAAAGCAAACCACATTAATAGAGAAAAAAGATGCTAACCGGAAACTGCACATATTTGGTAGGAAACTGTGAAGGTAGTCCCTCCCACGTAAAAGACCTCTGAACATACGTCCAAAATTCTGCAAGAAGCTCAATGGCAGTAAATGAGGACAATATCAAGCACAAACCCATCACTTTGATGTCATATTAACATGGAATCTAAATTTAACAGCTGCAGAAAACAATTTCCTACACGCAATTATCAGTTTTTGCCAAGAAAAACTAAGATGATAATCTCAAATGCAAAGCTGGAAAATAGTTTTTTTTTCCTGTGTAGATAATTAAATAAGCACCATATGCTGCATGAAGGTTTATAAAACTAATAGCAACTGACACAACAACAACAATACCCAATCCCGTCTGAGTGAGGTACGGGCGAGGTGAAGGGTAGACAGATCATACCCCTACCCTAAGGTATACCCGAGATTAGGGAGACTGCTTCCATGAAGACCTCCGCAAGTGAATGTGACTGAAAGTAAATTGTACCTTTCATCGACCATATCTTTACGGTGTTATCCATACTGCAACTGGCAATACTATATATATCTGAAGAATGAAAATCCTGAAACAAATATCAACGTCAGAGAATAAAACAACATGACTAATGAATCTGTCAATGCTGGTTGTGCTTTATCTTAAACAGGTCAAATAGAACAATCTAAACTAAAATGGGGTTGAACTAGTTAAAAGTCGCCGAGAGTCTTTTTTTAATATTGTTTTTGTCGTCACATCAAGGCAATAATCATTTATAACGGAATTTTTAAAATAAACAGAAACAGTTTGAGGGTCAATTCAGCCAGGCCTGACCTGGTTCAACCCACTACCCGACCCACCGAACACCCGCCTCTAACTTCAAGTCTTAACTAAGTATTGAGCTACAAACGGATTGCAATACAGTCTACACTTACCACACTCAACACTTCATTGCGATGGCCACCAGCTCCAGCAAATATCAGAATGCATATTCCAGTTTCAACATTCCACAAACGGACAGATTCATCCTATGCAAATTTGAACATGTCAGTTTTAGAAGGCATAAAAGTTGGATATTATTCAGAGCACCCAAATAAGAAGTGACGTCAAACTTACTTTACTTGCAGAAAGCACAAGAGAAGGTCTTAGTGCTTGTGTTCTGATTTCATTTACCGAGTCCCCATGACCAACGAAATTCTGCAGCAAATAATGATGGTTTTAGGTTATAAAATTGAGAAACCATGCAGATTGTTGAGCTGTGAAAAATGTAACCTTGTGTAACTTCTCATTTCCACACGGATTATGCCATTGACTCCTCCAGCAACTAGCAATGGTACCCCATCAGCATCGCGTGCCCAGCTCACAGTGTAGAAAGACTCGCCCTTCTGATCAAGAATGTAAGTGGAAATCCAGCTTTTGTTCATAATGCTTATACTTCTCCCATCAAAAAGATAAAATAGTCACATCTATAAAAGTTGCCTAAATATAAAATATATTATCTTACATCTTCGTCAATGTAGGACTGAAGTACATCAATAACTTCACCTTCAAGGCATTGATATACAGTAACCTAGAAACATCAAGATCTTCCTTTAGTAAAGCAAAATCACATAAATTGTCTAATCGCGCATGGCAGGAAGACACTTTCAGTAAAATTGACCAAGCCACCATACTTTATAGGATATGTGAGCACTTTAGTCGTAATTACTAAAGTTATCATTGCAAAAGTGCATGTTTGAACTTCAAACGTGTAATGATCATTGAGTAACATATACACATTGCATTGTTTGTGTACCTTAAAGGCTGCCTTAAACACCTTTCCATACTCATATTCTCAAATGTAGTCTTTAATGTTCAAAATTGTACTAGTAAAGTTACCATTAACATCATTACCAATTTACTACGTTCAACACTACACTTGGAAGTTAAAATTTGAATTATACGATCAAACATGTAACTCGTCCATACTTGAGATTTTGTGGATTCTTTATGTTTGAGAATATAAACTTCAATGAACGCTAGGAGGATGACGGCAAATTGATATTATATGGCATTTCACATGTATGAGTAAGAGTAGCTAAGAGTCATCAATATTTCTTAAAACTTTAACAAACATCCATCTGAGTACGGACTTCGTTTTCTAGCAACAGGTAAGCATTGCTCAGTTCATTTCTGCCTGTTCCAAACAAGTAATACATAGTATCAAGTAAGTCTGCTGAGAGCCAAACTGACCTAAGCTAAAGCCTTAGGTTAAACTAAACTCGACTCAACAGCTCAACAAGCCTCCACATTCTACTCAAATATCTCTAACTGTATGTAAAAAGCCAAAAACAATACTCAATAAAAAACTAAACTCAAATATATATGCAGGAACGAGCTCAGCTCAAATAGCTCGAAAACTATATACTAGAGGTATTTCCAAAGTACCTGGAGCCAGTTATGAGCTTTTATAATAAGCTCCTTTTATAGCTAATAAGCCGGAATAAAGTGAGCTAATTGTATTCCCTTTAAAAGGTAGTTCAAGTAGCTTATTCTTAAAGCGTTAAGCTTAAATTCTTACAGAACTTCCAAGCTCGAATAATTCGATTGTATGTTGTTTTTGATAGCTCTTAAGGAGCGTTTGGGAAATGTCCATCTCTCCTTAAGGTGCTAGGTTTGTATATATAAGTTTTGTGGAGTAATATATATTCACCATTTCACCAAAATAAAAACATAAAAAAAAGTAACTTACACGATTACCACCAACAGTAGCAAAGACATTATAATAACGAGAATCAAGAAAATTGAAAACGATAGCGCGTATAGGACGTTTGCCTTCTCGTAACCTATTAGTGATTCTATAATCCCTGTTTCTTGACGGTATTAAAGACCCAACAACAGGTTCACATCCAAACGTTGTCTTCACCATTATATTCTTTTTTCTCTTGACGGCAGTAATGGTCAGATGTCACAGATTAAAACCTAATTACTAGATTTAGTTTGTTTGTCTTTCAAATGTACGATTCATACCCTTCTACTTTCAATAATGACATTTTTTATCATACAAAGGCTGGATGCAATTAGAATATTTTACCAAAGTGAACACTAAGAAACATAATTTTATCGGGACCTGTGACACCACGGGATACCCTTTAGTTCCGTCATTGCCTGGGTTTTAAAAAGCGTGATGCGCCCCGTTGCGATGAGGGTCAAAAAGCCAAGGCGTGAGGCACCGAGCCGAAAGCGCGCGCATCACGTACCCGAGCGACAGTTAAATAAAAAAAACTACTTGTAAATTATATATGGTACACAAAACACATTAATACCAAATTAATACCAAAAGATGTTATGCATTGTCATAGTTTGCGATTCCATATCGCTAACATACATAAATAGTAGAAAACGAAGATATACCTTAGTAAAGCCCATTAGTAGAAGCCCAATCTCAAAAGTAAAGCCGATTAAAAGAAGCCTAATACATATATTAGCAAGTCAACGTTTATGTTATAAGGTCCAAAGTACATGATGCGCCAAAAAGCAATGATGCGAGCCTTAGCTTATGCGTGTGATGCGTGTCTGATGCGCCCGCCTCACCACGCATCCCGTGATCGCAACGCATTAGGGTGTCTGATGCAATAAGAGTAGTGCATCACATTGCATCACGCCCAGGCGCGCATAGGGTTAAAATAATTTTGTGTAGTAAGACGGCGGCAGCGGCGGCGGCGCGGCGGCAGCGGCAGCAGCAGCAACGATACGCAATCCCGCCAAGAGAGAGAGAGAGAGAGAGAGAGAGAGTATTTTTTTTTATATATATACAAATTTTCTTATTCGACAACAAGATAATGAAAGGGAGCAAGGCGGGTGAGGATGACGAAACAATATACGAAAGGTAAGCAAAGGCACATGACAGGATAGGCTAAACAAAAACAAACAATGCAAAGCACTAAAAGCACTAAACATGCATACGACCACGGAAGCGGACAAAGAAAAAACGAGCGGGCAAACACGAACACGCATCAGACCAAACGAGAAGACATACAAAAGCAAGAGAGCAAAAAGAGCCACGAAGCAAATAAATAGACACTAAAACTGGGCAAACTAGATAAAAAACCTACAAGACCTACCGAGAGGAAGCAACGGCATAGGGCAGGTCATAAAGGCAAATCACGCAAGCACTAAAAGCTCTAAACATGCATAAGATGCATAAGGCCACGGAAGCAGACAAACACGAACAGCGGGCATGAGACAAAAACGAGAAGACACATAATAAAGGTAGCAAAAAAAGCACATAGAGCCACAAAGCAGACAGATAATCAGGCAAAATAAATGAAAAAATGCCTAAAAGACCTACCAAGGGGAAACAGCAGCAAAGAGGCAGGTCATAAAGGCAAACCACGGCAGCACACAAAGCAGCAGCGATCCGAGATATCTAAAATGCGGTGGGATACGCCTTCGTCAATCGTCCCGGATTTGTGTATCATCGATCCGAGATATCTAAAATACTCTTTAGATTGTAGGATCTTGTCTTTAATAGGGACATCCACTTCTTTGTTGTGGGCGATCTCAACATTAACGAAGTCACGTCTTAGATATTCTGTCTTAAGCACCATGGGATGTGAATCCCTCTCGATGGCTCGTCAAGGATCAGGGAAAATAGGTATGGGCTAATTGTCGATCCCTGATGTTGAGGTTCGTACACGGGTCTTCGCACCATCATACATATCCCTACTAACCTTAATGTATCTCATTGATGTTCCTTTGTCGATTAGGGTCTTCTAAATCAACTCTCGTGGTACGCTATCATATGCCTTTTCTAAATCTAGGAAAGCTAAATGCAAATCTCTGTCTCTCCCTCTACTTCTCCATAAGGCTTCTAATAAGGTGTATTGCCTCGATCGAAGATCGTCCTGGCATAAAACCGGTTCTTAGACACCGCAATCTTCGCAGCCTTCTCGCGATCACTCTCTCCCAAAGCTTCATGGTGTGACTGAGAAGCTTGATACCCCTATAGTTGTTGTAACTTGCGCATCGCCTTTGTTTTTGAAGATAGGGATGACTTCACCCAGTCTCCACTCTTTAGGCATCTTCACGCTTGTGAAGATCTTGTTGAAGAGGCTAGTAAGCCAGATAATACCTTCGTCCCCTAATGGGTATTTGGTCTGGTCCTACGGCCTTGTTTCTCCCTATCTTTTGTAAGGCAGTCAGTAGCAGTAATGCTAGGGTCAACAACTTCTTCGAATCCCTCCGGTTCCCTCGTGTTGAAAAGAGATGAGAAGTATTCTCCCTATTTTTTCTTGATCTCTTCGTCATCCGTAATGGTTCGACCTCATTCATCTTTTATAAAACATGTCTCCTATATCCCTTCTTCTCTCTTGGGCTTTTGCAATCCTGAAGATATCGTTTGCTCACTCTTTAGAGTCTAGTTTTTTGTATAAATCTTCATACGCCTTCTCTTTCGCCTGGGCTACGACTTTTTCTTTCTTCTTTCTTAGCCTCTTTATACCTCTCTTGCGCCCTAAGCCGTTCCTCTTGATTACCTTCCCGACACGAGAGTAGCTCTCTAAACTTGCTTGTTTCACCGCAACTTTAGATTGCACCTCTTCACAAAGCCACCAAAATTCCCTACGGGCTGTATGGGTCTTCAATGTCCCAATAGCCACACAAAGAGAATCCTTCGCCGCATCTTTGATGATACTTGCAAGGATGTTCCACATTGATTCTGCATCGCTAGCAGATATGACCTCTATTTGTGTAGAAACACCCTTAGTAAACTCTTGATCTGAACGCCTCCGTTACATCACCATTGAGATTCTTCCACAAGATTCTTGGCACCGCACTTCCCTCCCTCATGCGTCGAACACTCTTAAATTGAGTATCCAGTGCCAACAATCAGTGCGAACAATGCAGTCGTTACACACTTTGAGGTCTCCTCGTCGCACCAACAAATAATCAATTTGGGTGCAACGACCCCCGCTCTGAAATGTTATCAGATGATGGATGATGATGGTCTCTGTTATTAAAGTACGAGTTTACTACAGCCAAGTCGTGTGCAATAGCAAAATCTAAAATCGAGCGACCTTCCTCATTTCTCACTCCATAATCGAAGCCTCCTTGCTCCTTCGCCTCCCCTCTATGACCATTCAAGTCGCCCCTAGAATCAGTCGTTGGTCCGTCGGGAGCTCCCTCACGACCTCATCTAAAGAATCCTAAAAGGTCTTCTTTTCTTCCTCACTCAGGCCTACTTGGGGTGCGTACGCGCTAATCACATTAACGGTCTCTCCTTCGGTCACCAACGTTGAAGATATGAACCTATCGCTAGACCGGTTTACGTGGACTACTTTATCCTTAAGACACGCTTTCAAAATGACTCCATCTTCATTCCTAGCGTTCTGGGAGCCTGAGTACCAAAGGTTATAGCTATTTCCTTCCTTAATACTAAAACCCTTTCATTTGGTCTCCTAGAAACACGCCATGTCCACTCTATGACGCTCCAAAACATCGACAAGCTCTAAAAGCTTTCCGGTCAGGGAACCTACATTCCAACTACCCACCCTAATCCTACGTGTAGCCTCTACCCTTCTACCTCTCCTAGTCCTCCTAGTCTCGCCCAACCCACCCCGTCCGGAAGGACATGACCTCATGTTACCATCACTTAAAACCTCTATCCTACTCTCCTGAAAACAACGGCAAAGACACAAGGACACAAGCACAAAAAGGGGAACACGAGCAAGATACACAACAAAATATATATGTAAGAAAAAAGAGGACAATACAAGTTTGTTAAAAAAGAGGAAAATAACAAGTTTGAGGAAGAAAAACTCGTGGTCGGTAGTCAGTGGTTGCAGTTTCCAGCGGCCGGCGATGGCGGGGTTACTTAAATCATCCTTCACTCGCCGGAGGTGGCGGTCAATACCGGCTTGAAGTCGCCGGAAAAACGCAATAAAGCCTAAAACCGCCGATGGTCTTCCCTGCGCGTGGCGGCTCCAGTGGTGGTTCGGCTTATGGGGTTTAGCTCGGGGGAGAGAGGTGATTACGGTGGTGGTAGCATATTTTTATGTTAATGCTTGATGGTGGTGATTTATTTGATTTAAAGGGTGGTTGTTTGTTGTAGAAGAAAGAATAGAAAAGACTCCTTAAAAAGTGATCATCTTAAATTTGCAAACGTAATAATCACTAGGGCTACTGTGGAATCGAATAACTAACTTAGTAACTGTACTAACTCGCCGTTCAAAAAAAATCACTAGGGCTAAATAGGTACAAAAACCGGACCGGATCGGACCAAAAAACGAATTGGCAAAACACTAGACCGAGGACTGGACCGAAATGTGTTGTGTGGTCCGGTTCTTCGGTCAGGTCCAATCTAACAAAGCATATTGGTCGGTTTTGCGGCCGACGAAGACAAAATACGAGGAAAAAGTTGGAAAGAGGACCGGTTCATTTTGTTTTGTGGTCCATTGTGCTCGACTCTATTTAAGTATATAATAATATCGAAATATGTATTATGAGGCAAGTTTTAAGTTATATAACGAAATGGCAAAAAGTAAAATCTTAAATGTGAATTTTTTTTAAATGAATAATGGTTGGTTTACGAATAGATATTAAGGGAAGAGTTTATGTTATCTTGTCTTTTTTTTAAATTTTTTTTAGAACGGCAATTTTAACTATTCACACTATCTCACATGTCCTAAGCAGGACTTGAACCCGCAACCATTTGGTTGGGGAGCTTCTCACACCAACATGAGGTACCATTGGGACACAAGCCCTTTGGTTGTTATCTTGTCTTATTATAAATAAGTGTAGGTTGGCGTTGATCAATACGTATAGATTTCCTCTCTTTTTAATGCTAAAAATCTGTAATTCTGAAAACCTTAACACCTACATTTTCTCGCTCGAACGAACATAAATTTGCTCTGTTATAACCATCATGTGCAAGGCAGATGAGAGTAATATGGTTATTTCATCACCAAATTGTCATTCTAGGCAATGAATTATTTCTACACTATTAATTTAGCAAAATTATATCTCGTTACCTAATAGGCCTTTAACAACGTAAACTAGTTGAGATTACATGCCACCACAACATAAAAAAATGGCAATATGTTACATGATAATACCTCCTATAAAAGGTCACTTGTATACACTGTAAAAAAGTCATTCTTTTGTTGCAAAAAAAAAGAAAGTTGACAATAAGAGTAATTAATGACAAGAAAACATAGAAAAAGAACACTAATATTTGGCTCAAGGTAAACAAGTCAAGTACGTATATCATTTAATTGTGGTTTCAGTTATATAACTTTGTGTAGAATTGTCTACATGTGGATCCTGTAACATGGTTTTAAATAACTTCACGCATCAAAACTGTATCTACATATATGGCAGAGGATTCAGGGTGAATTGTAATGAAAGTGAAGGCGTGTGAAGAGGAGAAACAACCCAAAATTTTGTCAAGTGATTTGATATTAATTTTGTTTTACATTGTATGTTATATATTCTTTTGTGCAAGAATTTGATAATGAATGTGTTTAGTTGTCTGTGATTATAGCGGTTTTGATTGATCTCGAGTTTTTGAAGCTGTAGTGCATATATCTGAATATCTGATTATTTGATTAACTTTGTACTAGTAAAATTACCATTAGCATCATTACCAATTTACTACCATCATCACTACATGGCTACACCTGGAAGTTAAATCTTGAAATTATACGATCAAACATGTAACTCGTCCAAACTTAAGATTTTGTGGATTCTTTAAGTTTGAGAATATAAAACTTAAATGAACGCTAGGAGGATGACTGCAAATTAATACTACTATACAGCGTGCGTTTGACACGTGAGAGTAGCTAATAGTCAAATGCATGTATTTCATTTTCTACAAACATAAAGAGTAGCTAATAGTAATAAAAATTCTCAAAACTTTAACCAACATCCAGCTGAGTACAGGCTTAATTTTCTAGTAACAGGTAAGCATTGTCCAGTTCATTTATGCTTGTTCCAAACAAGTAATAAACAGTTTCAAGTAAGGCTGCTGAGAGCCGACCCGACCTGAGCTAGAGCCCTAGGCAGGGGCGGAGCCACATCAAGAGTAGTGGGGGGACTTGCCCCCAACAAAGCTTTTGTAGACTCACAAAACATGTAGAAAAAAGTCAGATTGGTGGAGAAAAGGTTGAGTGCCCTCATCATAATCTCCCGAATGCCTTCAATAAGAGAGCTCAAAACCGTTTTAACCTGATTTGTCGGTTGGAATATGATTTCGTGTGTTAGGTATAGTATATATCTCTATAGTGCAAACTTTCACTAACCAAGATACCGTAAGTAATTAATCACTTAGGAAAGTAATTAATACACGGGTCGTAAATTCCTCGAAGAAGTCGTGAATTGAGATTTGGGAATAATTCGGATTCGAGTTAAGAATGGGTAAAGGATTTTTGAATTTTGAATTATACTACGAATATAATAGAACAATTATACTATAGAAACGATTAAAGAAACTAAAATCAATTAACTAGCACGAAAAATTAACAAATGTGAATTAAAAACGTGAGCTAAAACGAGAATTTAAAATCTAAAGCACTTCTAATAACAAATTTTATGCCTAAAAATCACAAATTTAAAAAGAAAATTTTAGGAAAAAGAATTAGAATTTTTTAACTATTTATGTATTTTTTATGATTTTTTAAAGAGAAATGAATTAACAAAAATAAACTTTTTCTAAAAATTAACACTAAAATTCTACTTTTATTTTTCAAAAATACTAGATTTAAAAAGAAAATTTTCACAAAAAGAATCAAAAATTTTCAACTATTTTTCTATTTTCTATGATTTATTTAAGAAAAAGAAATTATCTAAAACCTATTTTAATTCCTAGAAAATACAAATTTAATTGGAAAAATAAAGAAAAATGCTTTTTAACTACTTAAAATGTGCAGAAAATCAATGGCACAAAAATGCCCAAATTTTATAAACTAATTGAACCCTAATTTTATCAATTAAAAACCTAAACCTAATTTTATTAAAACAAAATTAAAAAATATTAAAACTATTTTAATTTTCCTAAAAGTCTAGGGTAGAAAGTGTAAAGAAAGAAAGAGAAGGGTAGGCGGGGTAACTGTCTACAATTTACAATTTAATGAAAACGGGTAACCCTATACTATTGCAAAAATACAAAACAGTCCCTACGGTATGGCTTATTTTTGGCTTATTTAAAAAATGAGAATTAGCAAAAACTTAAAACTACAAAGTTGTTAATGAGCTTATTCTCTACAACTTTAACAAAGACACTATTGACTTTTAACAACTAGATAAGCTAGAAAACTAAGCTTTTTAAACTGTTACAGAAACTCAAGCTTTTCTATCTTTTTTAGTTTTTGGCTTATTCCTAGCTTATTACTACATGAAAGTAAGAACTAGAAGAAGCTATATGAAGTCTAAGATATGTACTAGGGATATCTAGAAGGAAACAAGCTAAGTGTTAACAAGAATAACAAGAAATTTGTTCTTGAAAAACTAGGGTTCAAGCTTAAAACTGTTGATAAGCAATTCTTAATAAGCTTAAAAGCTCAATTCTAAATCTTAGAAACCTAAACATTGAAGTTAAGCTATACTAAGTATGTAGAATTAACCTAGATAAAAGGATTTTTGAATGAACAACTAGAAAAGAGATATTTTAAAGAAATAAGCTAATGATATTACTGCTGTTAATACCACTTTTGCTAGTACAAATAAGCTAGATTGAAAGCTGAGAAATGAAACTTAAGTGATGATTTTAATAAAACTAATGGAGTACTAAAAAGATCCTTAATCCTAGATTCTAACTCCTAATTACACAGGCTAAAAGACAGCTAGAAAATTGAACAGCAACAACAGTATTAACTGTTGTTGCTGATGCACTTGGCCATAAGTGTAAATGCAGGCTAAACATCTAAAGTTAAAACTACTTAATCAACTCTCTTGATGTAACTAAATGTGCAATACCCAAAATTAAATTCTACAATGCTATAAACTTCTTAACTCTAAAACTATTTTTCATAGAAACTGTCCTGGTGCTAGTAGTGGTTCTTAGAACTTAAAACTTTGAAATACTACAAACTAATTCTCAAATCCTTTTTAAAACTTAAACAAGTTGTCAAACTCAACTATGTAAAATACTTTGACAACATTATGTTGACTTTAGAAGTCAAACAAGCCTTATCCCAAACACTACTTAATATGCACTATCCAAACTATTTTTTATCTAAAATCTATTTTTAAACTAAATCTGCTAAAACTTTATAGCTACTCTAATTTAAACTCACTTAAGTAAACTAATTAAGCACTAAAAATCCTAGCTTAAGTAGAAGAATAAGCTAGTTTAACAGCTAGCTATTTAACACTTAGTTAAAAACAGATTTAACTAAGTACAATTTTTAGCTAGAATAGGTAATGGAAAAATGAAAATAGACAAAACTAATTATCCACTAAACACTCTTCAGTAAGAAATAAGCATTTCTAAATTCTCAATAAGCATTTAGGATAAGCTTCTTATGCTAAACTGAGAATTAAAGAGTGAAACCTGAATTTTTGTTGTCTCAGTCACTAGCCACTCTTGTTGAGTGAGTGGCTTAAAATCATGAACCTATTGGCACCTTGCCTCTATACCTTGAGCTATAAGCTCAATAAGCTAAAATTTGCTTATTCTTCATAATTGCTTCCAACATGAATGAACTTGAATGCAAATGAACTTTAGTGAATCAGAATAAGCAAATTCAGTATCTAGAAAGCCTTTAACCAAATTTGAACAACTTTATAACATGAGAAAACAAAATAAGCTATTTTGAGCTTATTACAAGCTTATTGCTTAAAAACGGCTTATAACATGAAAATTTAAGAATGAAATCAACTGAATAGCTTTATTGCTTTAAAAGAAATGATACAAGATGCAAAACACAAAGTACAACTGAATTTTAAAGGATTTGAAAACTCGAAAGATGTACAGTACTTCGAAATTGAAAAAAAATACAAAGAGAATTGAAAAAAAAACTAAAAACTACTAACTAACTACTCTGAAATACAAGCTTATATAGATGAGAGATGACAAGAAGATGAAAGCTTCTTCATTTTCAAGCCGTTGATCTTCAATCACTCGAATTTTAGCCGTTAGATCCCTTGGATGATGTGTTTGGACCAATCAAGGGTTGCCACGTCATAGAAATGACGTGTAGGTGGTTTTAATACGAGGTAAAGAGATGTAGAGGAGCGGGGAAGGAGAGAAAAGCAAGTTGGGTTTGTTTGCGAGATTGGGCGGGAAAAACTGTTGGGTGGTGGTTATAAGGATTTTGCCCCGCGTGTTATTTTGAAACTTTAGAGTAATTACAAAAGTAATCCCTGCGTTTCATTTCCTTCATTGTAGTGTAATAACAACTTTCAAAGTTTGCATTTCTGGCCCTTGTGGTTTCTTTCTTTTTTTTCCTCTTTATAAACAAGCTTTCTACTTTTGCAAAATTAGTCCCTTGAACTTAGAAACTTCAAAATAAGCCCTTGTTATCTTTGAAACTTGTCAATCATTGGTCCTTTGACTTCAATTTGATTTCTTTTCTTGTATCGGGCTGATCCGGCTTTGATATTTTTTTTCTCTTGTCTTCACTTGTACTTGTCCTTTCCGTTTCTTGTCGGTTTTCGCTCGTTTTTGCTTCCTTTTGCCTTTATTATCCTTTCCTGCATAATAGACACAAAAGCACACATTTTTCTATCCTTTTGGCATTTTTTGGCTTTTATTTGGCAAAATCCCGGGTATTTAATATATACAATTAAGCATTTATCAGAATACATGAGAAAATTAGGGTGCGTTTAGTTAGGGAAAAATATCCCATTTTTCCAGGAAATTTGGAAAATTTTCATTTGAGAATGGAAAAACTGAAAACTTGTTTAGTTGCACTTCTTTCCAATATTTTTCAAAAAACAAAAAATCCTTAATTATGAAAAAATAGAAAACCACAATTTACTATTCTCCATTTTTTTTTCCCCTAACAAAATAAAACGTAAATATAACTCGAACCAAATAAAACGTTAATTTACCTGGGATAAATTGTCCCTTTTACCCAAATAAAACGTGAGTACCAATATTGTAACCCTATCTAAAGGTGGCAAATGGGTCGGATTGGGTCAAGGGTCAAATGGGTCATGGGTCAAACAAGTCATGTTTTAAAAATGGGTCTAACGGGTCATGGGTTTCCAACCACACGATTTCTTTTCTTATCAAACGGTTTTTGGGTCAGTCGAGACCCACTAAATTATGGCGTTTTCATACATTTTTGAACGTTTTATACGTTTCGTTCGTCTTTTTACGTTTTCGTCGGTTTTTTACGTTTTCGTTCGATTTTTTACGTTTTCGTCCGTTTTTTTACGTTTTCGTCCGATTTCTTACGTTTTCGTCTGTTTTTTTACGTTTTCGTCCGATTTCTTACGTTTTCGTCCGATTTATTACGTTTTCGTTCGATTTCTTACGTTTTCGTCCGTTTTTTACGTTTTCGCCCGTTTTCGTCAGATTTCTTACGTTTTCGTTTGTTTTTTTACGTTTTCGTTCGATTTCTTACGTTTTCGTCCGTTTTTTACGTTTTCGCCCGTTTTCTTACGTTTTCGTCAGATTTCTTACGTTTTCGTCTGTTTTTTTACGTTTTCGTCAGATTTCTTACGTTTTCGTTCGATGTTTTACGTTTTCGTCCGATTTCTTACGTTTTCGTCCGATTTCTTACGTTTTCGTCCGATTTCTTAAGTTTACGATTTCTTAAGAAAACAGACGAAAACGAACGTAAATGTAAAAAAACGACTAAAACATAAGAAATCGGACGAAAACATAAAAACGGACGAAAACGTAAAAAAAGGACGAAAACGTAAAAAATATGACGAAAACGTAAAAAACGGACGAAAACGTAAAAAACGGACGAAAACGTAAAAAATCGGACGAAAACGTAAGAAATCGGACGAAAACGTAAGAAACAGACAAAAACGTAAAAAAACTGACGAAAACGTAAGAAATCGGACGAAAACGTAAAAAAACGGAAAACGTAAAAAAACCACATGAAAACGTAATAAAAAGGCGAAAACGTAAAAAACAAACGAAAACGTAAAAAAAACGGACGAAAACGTAAGAAATTTGACGAAAATGTAAAAAAAACGGACGAAAACGTAAAAAAACAGACGAAATCGTAAGAAATCGGAAGAAAACGTAAAAAAAACGGACGAAAATAGATCCATCTAAACATCTTTTCATTTTTTAAAAAGAAAAATACAACTCTTATCTAAACAAGTTTTCAAAATTCCCAGCTCTTTTCTAGAGAAGAAAAACCATCCCCTTCTCTAGAAATTTAGAAACAGAAAAACATGAAAAAAATTTCACAACTAATCACCACCTTAGGTTTTACTCTGTTAAGAGGGAAGAAGGGGGAAGACGAGAAGTGGGGAAGTGTGATTTGGAGAAGTGGGCCTCTAATTAATTTGCAATATTTAGTCATATGTGCTCAAAGTAATGTACATAATGGACCTAAAAAACTTTTGTGTCTAAATAGATAACTTATGAATTTATGATGACATAATAAGTTAATATGTCAAAACATGGTCTAAATTTCGGTTAACAGATTTGGGTTTTTAGATAGAGTAATGCTATAACCACATAATGTTTACAAAAGAATTTCCACAAAATGATGTGTAACAATATAATTTGTCATGAAAAAACAAGTTAGTGGAGGAAGAATATAATAATTGGTCCAATTGTCTTGCCACATCATTATGTGGAAGTTTTTTTGTAAAAATTATGTGGTTCTAGTATTTCTCTTTTAGATTAATTTTGTATATTGTTTCTGAGTATATAAAACCAAGGCTGTCAAGATCGCGATCCCACTTGGGATCGTTTTTGCCTTTGCAAGATCGAGATCGTAAGATCGGATCGGGATCACAAGATCCTACCAATTTATCGTGTTTTGTAAGCAACAGATAAACGAGTCAAACTGTTTTCATTACTACTCAACATCAAAGATAAATTCATATAATATCCTCTTGAAAATGTCAAAGTGCAAATTTAAAACACCAAAATAAAGTAAAACATAAAAAAATAAGTTTCAATGATTTAGCAGAATAAAATTACATAACATGAGTCATAAACGCCTCAAAATATACAAGTCATAATACCAAAATATTCATAGTTTCCTACTTTTCTACATAAACGGATAAAGCGTCTCTCGTCAATCTATTATATGGAGTTGTGCATCAACTTCATTTTCGTCATGTAAATCAAAATCCGATTCTTCAAGTAATTAAAACATGAGAAGAAGAACCCTAATTTGTTTCATATAATTTCAATTTAGAGAAAGTAGATAATCAGGTTTAATGATTAGAAAATCTGAAAATGAAACGTCAATACTTATTAGAGATCAGTGGACTAGTATTCTTCTTTTTTGGGCCTAAAAAGAGTGATGGGTTAGTAAGTATGTGTGTAACATAGTAATTTGGTAAATTCGGATCGACACGCGATCATACGATCTTACACACGAGTTTACGATACTACTTACGATCCTACCTCTGATGCGATCATATACCGATACGACACGTTTTTATCAGGTGGGCACGTAAGATCGTACGATCTTATGTGTAAACTCGCGAGTTTGACAGCCTTGGTTCAAACGTGGACCGACTTTACCATTTGATAAAATTGACCTAACAAATCTTCCAATCGATCTTTCCCCCTTATAAAACAGAGTGGTTAGCTATTTTGATCCTAGGTTGGAATAGAAACGAAGTTATTTTCAAG
>BQNB010063333.1:7731-35727 GCA_026074375.1 Tanacetum coccineum | reverse complement strand
TTAACAATTCTAAAAATATAAAAATGCCCAAATTTTACTGAATAAATTAAAAGTAATTAAACTAATTAAAATTAAACCTAATTTATATTAATTAAATTAAATAAACTAACAAAAGTTAACTATAGGGACTAACAGGGAAAGGACACAAGGACTAACGGGGAAACAACAAACTGACAAGGGGGACTAACAATTGTAACTATAAAAGACAAAATTACACAAACAGTCCCTGAGCACTAACCCGATTACAAGCTTAGTCCAAACAGCTTATTATCAAAAAGCTATAAAAGCAAAGTTGTTAAGGGGCTCAAGGGGAGCAATTTTCATAATAAGCACTTAGCCTCAATCTAACTTAATAAGCTAGAAAAGTGAGCTTTTTGGGCTGCAGAAGCTTAATAAGCTTATGAGCTTATTTTTCTTTCTTATTGGGATTTAAGCTAACAAAATAAGCTACAACTAATGGGGAACAGTTAATAAGGAGAGGGGAGTCCTAAATAAGCTAAGGTTTCTAGAATAAGCCCTAAAATAAGCTGGAAATGAGATAAGCTATGCTGGCAGTTCTAAAAAGAAAACAAAAAAGGCCTACTTTTGAGTTTGTATTAAGCTAACTAAATAAGCAATCTAAATTAAATAAGCTGCTAAACCTACTAGATAAACCTATAAGCTATAAGGAAAAACACTAAGAACCTAGGGCTTAGTTATGCAATAAGCTAGAAAAGGGGGCTGAATTTGGAGTCTAGCACCAGGGGAGCTCAAACAGTGAGCTTAAGGGCTTTTTGGGCTTATGAAAATAAGCACATCAGTGCTTTTTACCTAAAACCAATCACAAACAGATTAAAAAGGGTGGTCAATGAGCTTATTTTCAAAGTTTGAGAGCTTAGGGCTTAATTAAAACTGCTGATAATGGGGCTTAAAATTGAGGGATTTCAAAAATCATGCAAAGCTAAACTTTGACTTATATTGTCAAATTAAAGGGACAGAACAAGTGATTGGTTAAAGTGGCTAGAAACACTCAAATAAGCACAAACAAGGTGTGCTTAAACTGTCTACACAGCTGGAGTGGTTTAGCTCACTATGTGGCTTATGAAACTTTGACAGAATACAAAGGACTTTAAAAAACTAAATTTTTTACTAAAAAGTTTGATTAAGCTAATCTAAATAAGCCCACACACTCAGCCAAAGTTGGCTGAGTGAGTATGACCCATTGCAACTCCCATTTGACCCATTTTAAGGCTAAACCAAACACCCCTTTAATTTATAATTTCGGGTTTTTTTGGCTTTTTTAGTGGAGTAAAAGCTGAGAAATGTTGTTACAAGAGAGTTTTAATAACTTTAACACATTTTTAAACAAGTTTAAACAGGATTAAACAACTTAAATTATATTTCAAATTTTGACAAATGCAATAACAAGAGAACTCTTAATAATTTATTAAACTTCCAAGAATTACAACTTAAAACGTTTTAAACAAACTGAATACAATAACTTTAAAGCAAACTTAATTAAATTTTACACTAAGAAAAGTAAAAACAGGGTTTTTTTTTGTTTCGGGTTGTCTTCTCTTCTTTTATACAAGTCTCTCAGCTCTTCTTTGTCTTGGGTTGTGTTTGCTTTGAGAGTACAAAGTCTCTCCAACAATCCTAGCCTTCCATTGGCCTTGTACACCATCTCACCATTCAGCCATTGATGGGTCCTTCGGTTGTTGATGTGATGAACTGGAAAAGGTATAGGGGTAAATGGGGGAGGTGGGAATGAGCGGAGATGTAGGAAAAGTGTACTATGGAGGTGGTTTTTGGAGCCTACAAACCGTGGGGAAAGGGTGCTTTGAGGTTAGGCGGAAAGCGTGTTGAGTACCAGGGTTTGGTTGCAGGGTTTAAAAGAGAAGTTTGGAGATGGTGCACTAATGGCCCTCCATCTTTCTTTCTCTTTTCATTTCATTCTTGGCCCCTATTTTAGTTATAAACGAGTTTGGATATTGACATGTTTGGCCCTTGTGGTATTATAAGAAAAGAATTGAAAAGGTTTTTTTTTTGGGAATTTACAAAAATGGTCCCTGCTGCTTTTAGTTTAAATGAATTGCAAAACAGCCCTTGTGTTTGGTTTCTTTTGTTTTCTTTATAAAAACATCTTTCAACAATGGCACTTTTGCCCCTTTTCCTTTATTTTTTTCATTTTTTAATTTATAAAACAAAATTTAAATTTTACATTTTGGTCCTTGATGTTTTTATAAAATGGGTCGTTTGGCTTGTATTGGGCTTGGTTTTTGTGTGTACAAATGGCTGAGATTGGCTGTAAACTGGCTAGTACTTGGGCCTTCAAAGTCTTCACAGTCTTTTCAAATTTGCACACATAATGGGCTGTTGGAAATTGATTGACGGGCCCATAAGGTCTTCGACTGTTCTTCAAAATTATACTATTGGGCTTACCCGCCCACAGATGGTTTAAGATTGCATCCAATAGTATTCTTCATTCCGGCTCTGGTTTGACTGCTGATCATCATTATTAACTCTGTCTTTGACATTTTTTGGACTTTTGACGAGATTTTTGCACAGTCTTTTCCAATCCAATGCTCAGTTTATTTCATTTTGGCTTGGTTTTCGTCTTTTTGTTAATATCCACTTCTGCACATACAAATGCAAAACAAACTTATATTTGGCAGTTTTTTCTGTTATTGGTCATTAAGCTCGTTGTTTAGGAGGTAAAAGAAATGTGTAATAAGCACGTACAAATCCCCCCAAACGAAGGGTATTGTGTGTCCCTCGACGCAATGTTATAAGTAAGACATGTAAGGCCCCGTTTTCACGCATTTTCTGAATTTAATTTACACTAACTACAACTGATACTTTGGATTTCTCATTTTTAACTAGTTTGACTTTCTTTATTTATAACACTTGGTATCATAGAAAGAGAAAGCCCCGTAGAGTGATCTACGATGTCCTGACGGATAAATACATCGTCCTCATAGATTTTTCACGAAGTTCCAAGCTAAGCATTAAACAAGATCATTGTGCGATATACGTTTAGATGTTAAGCCCTCATACTTATGACTTGGTGAACTTTCAACACATGGATATACGATTGAATGTGTGTACTCATTTTAATTTAACCATAGGCCAACTTATTTTCATAGTCATAATTCAAAACGAATCATGACTCAAAGCCTCAACTTGTTAAGACAACGTAACTTGATGTCGAGAACTAAACTTAAGAACTTTTTGCAAAAAATTCAACATCATAATCATAAGTTCTTAAAGCTAGGAATGCGTTGCTTAGTTTGAACCCCTACCTCGTGGTTAACGGAGTAGGATATCACAACCAACGACCGATGTTCTTAGTTTGAAAACCCACCCCGTTGCTAGCGTAGTGGGAAATCACATCAACACCTTATTCCTAATATGGCTAAGGATTGGTGTCTTAGTTTGAACCCTCACCTAGACCTTTCTTCCAAGTGAGATATCACGACACAACACCAAATCCCTAGAAGCAAAGACGTCTTAGTTTGAACCCCCACCTCGTTGCTAATCGGATAAGGGATATCACGACACATCTTTTACTTGCTCCATAATACAAATGCATGCTTCATTGGCAAAATTTCAATATTCATGAATTTTTTTGTTTGCATTCACATTTCAATCATGCTTCTTTGGAATTTATCTTTTAAAACACTAAAAATCTCGCTGTTGAAAACTCAAGTTAACAAATTTGAAGCTTATTTCTGACAAACATTGATTGACCTTTTAGTGAATTAAAATGAGTACGTTATGATTTAGGTGGATTAGAAATTAACGGGAGAGAAAACCACAAGTTACTCGTATAAGTTTTTAGAAGAATCTTGCTTAGCACATATACTTATATTTAACTCTATCATTTCTCGTTCTTCACATTATTAAAATTCAAAGCTATAGAATTCGTGAAAGCTTGGCCTAAAGGAACTAGCAAGGCTCAACAACGCCCGATCAAGTCAAAAAATTATTCTATTCTACCAACAGAAAAGCAAAATAGTGACAAAACACATAATTATATTCTTTGAAAAATTTCATTTTTGGTATTTATGGTTGTTAGAAAACGGGTTTACATGGTCACATATTCTGCAGGCAACAATCAAATCGTAGATACCACCCCCCAAACAAACGAAACATCGACCTCGATGTTTTTGAAGGTCTTTTACAGTAATCCTAATGCCGTTTATGAGGTATTGCCAAAAAGATAAAACTTTAGTCGATAAAGATTAGGAGATATCAGATTCCCCAATTGAAGCATGAAGAAGGTGAAACACTTGAGGAATGACAAAACTAGAGAGTTCTCATCACAATCCGTGCCAATCCTGGACATAAATAATAACAACAACAATGGAAACACGGTAATGGAAAAGATAAGCGATATCACAAAATAACAACACTATTTATATCACAACTACGGAAAGCATGGGGCCTCCCACGAAGCGCATGTTTTAGGGTCGCGATGCCTTGACCCATCACAAGGATTTATTGGTCCCTTGGGGAAAGTTTTAGGAGATCTGGAACTACCAAGTTGTGGTAAACGTATTTCCCACCAAAGTAATGCCTTGACGCGATGACCATATCACTGTGAATTTGGCCCGTTGGCTTGAGAAAGCTCAACAGTGCCGTACGAAATACTCATAGTGAGGAGAAAGGGGCCAATCCAACGGGATTTTTAGTTTGCCCGAGAAAAACTTTAAATCTGGCATTAAAGAGTAGGACTCGATCACACCAATGTTGAAAACACGGTTTTTTGATCTTGGAGTCATGGAGCCCTCTTTGTTTTGTCCCTTGTAGTCAAAGAGTTCTCATAGGCATAAAATGATCACGAAGTTCATTAAAAGTTCAATTGAGTTAAAACCTTGTCCGGGTGATCACCCGTAATTACAGGATCCCGAAGTTTGCTTGCTTTAAGGCCCGTAGGAGCTTTTGTGCTCAAGTCGATCGAAGAAGGCTATGCCTTTCCATACACAAGCTGTAAGGATACAAAAGCACTCCATGGGGTGTTTGTAAGCTGTGGTCGGAAGGCCCATAGTGCATCATCTAGTTTGTACGACCAGGAGGCACGTTTTCACCTATGTATTTCAAGGTTCTTTTCAAGCCACCGATTTGATACTTCCACTTAGCCCACTTGTTTCCGAAAAGCCATGGTGAAGACATTGACGAAGGAGTCCTTTAAAACGTTCCCATGCTTCATTAAAGGCTTCGTTTGGTTTTTGAAGGTGGGAAGTATTGGTTTATGAATTTTGAAACAAGGTCGTCCCATGTGAGAATTGATCTTGGTGGTTCCTTGTCTAACCAATCTCGGGCTTCACCGTCTAGAGAAAAAGGAAAAAGCAAAAGCTTTATCGAAGTGTTCGGAACTTCTGGATGTCTAAACGTTGAAGTGACCTTATTAAAAAATCGAAGGTGATTGTGGGGATCTTGTCTACCCGTAAACTTATTGCTTTGCACAAGATTGATTAAAGGTTGTTTAAGCTCGAAATTGTTAGCATTGATCGGTGGGACAACTATAGCATCTTCATAACCCTCGATGGGTGCTTGTAACATTTGGGCCATCGTTCGATTGTCGGCCATTGGAACAACGTTTTGTTCAACAATTGGTTCTTCTAAATCAAAATTTTCAACAACCGGAAGAGTTTGTTGTTGACGACGTCTACGAGATTGCGAACGAGTGCGCATAAAAAAGAAAAACTAAAAAGCAAAACTTTTACACTAATTTTTTTATTTTATTTTTTTTTTAAAAGACAATTTTTTTATGTTTTTGATTTTTCTATATTTTTTATCTTTTACTTATACTAAAAAGAAAAGAAAAATATTTTTTACTTATTGATTGATTTTTTTTTTTTTGTAAATCTTTTGTTTGATTTGGGAACCAACAAGTTCACCGGAAATTGAAATGATAACACCTCCGTTGAGAATGTTATATTTTGGTATTTTTACCAATTGGTGATTTTTATTTCTAAATTAAAAAGGAAGATTTTTTTTTATATTTTTGATTTTTCTATTTTTTATCTTTTACTTATACTAAAAAGAAAAGGAAAATATATTTTTTACTTTTTATATTTTATGATTTTTTTTTTGATTTTTTGAATTTTAAATCAAAATGGAAACTCTAAATTGAAAGGATCCTTCAAGACCAAATCAGACAAACACAAAACAAGGAATCTAAACACTAGTCCCGCAACCGGCGCAAAAACTTGATACATGTTTTATATACCCATAATATATCACAATATAATATAACCTTAAGAGTAATTAAGAAAATTACCAAGTTACCATTGATAAAATTCACTCTCAAAAATATATATAATATAATATATAATATACTAAATTAACCACCGGTAAGTATGATCACCCGGGTCATTCCCAAATGACTAGTGAAATTGAAACCTCGTTTAAGTCCGGATTCTGATTTGAATAAAGCAAAGATATTTTTGATAATCTATATCTACTAAATAAAAGCAATTTAAACAATTAAACAAATACGGTAAATAATAAAAAGCTGACTAATAAGTAAGTAAAACTAAAATTAAACCCTAAAAATGCAAACTAAATTTCTAAACCTAAGATAGACATAGAAAATTTAGGAAAAAGAAAAAACATTTTTGCTTTTAATTATTTTTGAATTTATTATGAATTAAAAACTAATTTAATCTAATTAAATCTTAAAAATAGCAAATTAAGTTCTAAAAATTTGGAAAAATGATTTTTAAGCTTAGAAAAGTCTAAAATATTATAAAAGCAAAGAAAACTATTTTTAACTATTTTAATTTTTAAAATCCTATTTTTAAAATTAAAATAAAGCAAAAATGAAATTTAAGATCTAAAAAGTGTAAAAATGATTTTTCTGGATGTAAACCTAAAGCTATTTTTTATAAAACTAAAAATTATTTTGTTTGTATTTTCCTGAAACTTTTTTTCTATTTTAAATGATTTATAAGATTTACCTTTCGAAAAATTGATTCAAAAATAAAATTTACGCTAGAAAAATCTAAAAAAAATTCAGGATAAATCCTAAATACTAGCAGGAAACACAAGAAAAATAAGAAAAACAAAAAGGCTTAACGAATAAGCTCTCAAATGAGCTTAATAAGCTACGGGTTTTTTTTTTATAAAAAAGATAACTAAAACTGGTACTATATTAAATGGTTGTTATACAAATGATGAGCTAAGCTGTAGCTAACTGGTTAAGGATAATGTTAATGTGTGGAGGTCGTGGTTTCGAGGTGAGCAACCCTTTTGCAACCTATTATATATATATATTTTTACTTTATTAAAAAACTAAAAACCTACCAACTTTAGAAGACACAAAAATAGGCTACTTAATAAAGGAAACATAAGCTAAAACTAAAGCTTATAAGCCAAAACAACTTATAAGAAGCTGCAGTCACAGTGATGGCTTTTGTGGGCTTATTCTCTACTTAAAAAGCATTGTAACAATCTCAACTTTAAGCTTAAAATCAAAAAAGGAAAAGTGTTCTAAGAAGCTTATAAATAGCTTAAACTTAAAATGAAAAGAAATTAAGAGCATAAAGTACTTTTAAGCATATAAAAATAACATGAATTAGACAAACACAGGACTATAAGAAGCCAATTAGCACAAAATTCAAATGAGCTAAAAAACTTAAAAAGCTAAACTGGACTCTAAAACTTTTAAAGACTTATTAAACTACTTATGATCTATCTATGTAAGCTATAAATTCTACCACCTTAAGCTAAGATTAAAAAAAATTAACAACTAATACTAACCTACTGTTTTTTGTGGCTTTTTTTGATGGTGTTTTGTGACTTTTGACAATACATATAACCAATGTAAATAAGCAAGAAAAAATGAAATTTAAGTCCTAGATCTATATTATCTATACCTAACTTAGAAATTCTAAAAGATACTATTAAACCCTAACTTTGTTTGACTACATTAAGGGCGTTAAGGATCACATACTAAGTACTTAGTATTCTGAATGCATTTGGCAACAAATGTGCAAAGCTAATATGCAGGTTACGAGAAAGAGTAAAGCCTGCACTAAAACACACTCAATTTGAGTGTTGGAACACAAATCAAACACTAACCAAGCCTTATAAGGCTAGGATCAAAATTAGCAAGCTAAGATCAAAACAAAAAGTACCCTGGTGCAGGATCACCTAAATGAAGCCATACCTTTTGAAATTTTGAACTCTAACTCTTAAAAACTAAATGAAAACTACTCCTTAAAATGAAAACTCCGTCTTACTTTAAGCAAATTGCACAAGTAATTTTACTTTTAGAGGTCAACCACTACTTATGCCAAAACACCCCTTTACTACTATGAAAAATCTATGATTAATGCTTACTAAATGAAATCTATTAAACAAATGCTTAATACCAGACAATTAATAGATTAAAACAACTTTAATAAGCATGAATTAACAACTAAATAAGCAATAATCTAAGACTTAAGCTATTTTACTATATTTTTGGTATTTTTCAAGGTTTTTTAAGACAAATATATGTAAATCTATGATTCAAACTAAGGAAGTTAAAAACAGATAAACAACTATGATGATTAAGCTAGATAAAACTCAAATAAGCACTGATAAGCAAATTCAATAAGCAAATAAGCAGATCTAAGTTTAGAAAGCTATAAAACTAATATTTAAAACAAGAAATTAAAGGAAAACTTACAATGCACCTCTAGCTAAACAAGAGGACCCTAATAGGCAGCTTCAAGCTCCCTAGCTTATTAATAAGCTAGGGTATAAGTCCTTGGGATCTCTTCCAAGTTAAGATCCCCTTCCAAAAGCTCAATTCCAATAAGATCCATGATAAATGTAAGTTACACTGTTTTAAGGTTTAGAAAGGATTAAATCTGAATTGATTAAGCTCTATTTCAGCTTATAGACTGAAAGAGCTTATTAGCTTATTGAGTTTGCTTGTTGAGAGAGCTTATGAAAAAGAAACTTTGAGAGATTAAGAAAAACTGAATTTCATTAATAAAAAGCTTTCTTACAATACTTAAAAGGAAAATTACAAGATTAAAACAACATTAAGCTAGGAATTAAAATTTTAAGCTACAACTAAATTAAGCTACGTGTAAAAAAAAACTACCCTCGTGTGTGTGAAGAGTGAGGATTATTTATAGCCTGCCTTGGATCCTTCTAGCCTCTTGCCTTGCTCTCCAATCCTTTTAATCCTGGCCAATCATTTCTTCAATCATTTGAGCATCAATTGTGGCCGTTTGATCAAATTGTGCACTCAAGGATTGCCAAGCTGTCATTCCTTGATGTGACAGCTTGTGCTTTCTTTGTGAGTGAGTTTAGTGCAAATCCCACATCTCTTGTGTGCTTTACCATTGCTGACGTGTGAGGTGAGCTTGAGTGAGGATAAGTAACCCCTTGATTTGACTGATTTGACCCTTCATTTGTATACTAGACCACTTGAATAGACAATCGCACCCTTTAATTTTCAAAAGCCCTTTGTTTTTGACTGGGGGTGAAAGGAGAGTGACGATGAACAGTAAAATGGGCCTTCGCGCATTTTTTCTTTTTATAACTGAAAGAGGGGTAAAACGGTTTAAACTTTGGCCTTATGACACAAATGGTCCTTGTCTTCTCTTATCCTTTTTCTAGTTATAATTAACTTTAGAAAATTGCAAAACTGGCCCTTGTGTTTATAAAAAAGGAAAATAGGCTAGGGACTTGGGCTTATGAATGGGCTTTTGGGCCAAATGGATCCGGGTGAGGACTTTTAGGGTTTTTCAGGCCCATTAAGAGGTGAGGGGTTATTTTTGGACTTTTGTGAAACTTAGAGGGTTAAAATGGAATGTTTTGGGTCTTGTTGACTTTTGTTGACCATGATTTGACTGAGGCTTGACTTTTCTGGCTTCGGCTTTGATTCTTTGGCTTCTTTTTGTACTCTTCTGATTCTCGAGTCCACTACTTGCTCAATTTTGAGACACGTTTTCCTTGTATTTGTTGGTATAATCCGTTCCCTGCATCACACAAAACACAACTACAAGCATATTTTTGCCATTTTTGGTCTGTTTGTTTGGGTTTATTTGTATTATTTAGGTATAAACGGATTATGTGTATTTTACACTTATCGTTATAAAATTTAGGAGAAAAGTGTGCCTAAACCGCAAGACGCGTAAGAAACATAAACTCTCCCCCCTCAAACGTTGAGGGAGATAAATTAGTCCTACACTTAATCATCAAAAGATAACTACTTACTAAATGTACAAGAAATATTATATCCAATAAAGAAAAAATATTGACCTATTTATTATACGACGATGTCGTCATGTTGTTCTGTTGATACCTGTATTAATATCTCTTATTCTTCCTCCAACAAAGCTTTCTAGACTTCGAAAGATCCTCCTGATCTGTAGTCTTTTCTCGATCGCTGTGATGAAGTCTTTGCTCCTCCTTTTGTCATCCTCTGACCATTTTTCTTAGTCATCCATGCCCTTATGTAACTCGAACAGAGAAAGTCGTTAACCTGTGACCAACTTTTCCATGACTTCTTGACAACGTCCCATCACTAAAATTTCTTTGATCATTTCTGTCTCTGTAGACAACGGCTCTTGGCTTAGGGACATCGTATAATCTTCTTTGAAGTAATAGTTCGGCTGGACTGTCATCCCAAAGTAGAGACTTTCAAGGTTGATCTTGTGTTTGATAACTGTCAATCTCGAGCTCAGTCTCCCACACGATTCTGATAACCAGGTTTTTTATCCACATGTTGACTGCCGTGTGAAGACTAATCTTGTCTCTTTTGGGCAATGGTTGGAGCATTTCTTGAATATTAATAGGAACAGATCTTCAAAATCATTTAGATAAGATTATTTGAAATCCTTTTCCGAGAACCTTGTACTCTTTATAATCAGCTCGGCGAAGAATTATTCTCTCTCAGGTGAGTTTATCCTTATTTTTCGTACACCTTGACACTGATCACAGCTTGAGAATTCCGCTCTGGGATCTGACTGCTTCATCACGATCAGAGCTCACTGTGCTTTGTTGATGTAAGAATACCTTTCTTCTAAACACCAGTGAGTGATGCCAATAAGCCCATGATTCGTCAGATAGCACACACTAACAATAGCAACCCAATACTGATCCAACCGAATGCCCTTAGACCAAGGCAAAAGGTCAAATTCCACAAAAGGATAAAATACACAAGATAAATCAATTATAAAAAGATTCCGGAAGAAGATATTCCCGGTCCGTATGTCCCAACGAGGCTTGGCAATTGAAAGTAATCCTGGTGTAGATGAGAAAATTGAATGAATGGAGAATATATGATGAAACACGATAATAGTTACAACTAAAATTAATTAAATAAAACCTAATTTAATCTACGGGAAAATAATATAAAAGGAAATGGGGATCTTAAAAAACTACGAATCAAAATTAGTTATAGGAAATCTAAACTTAAATCCTAAATTAAATACGGGGAACAGAATTAGTATCGGGAAACGCTAAATCACTAAAATAAGAAAATAAATGCTAAAATTATATTTAAAAAATCAAAATTAAATTCTAATTAACTTAATTGAAAAATAAAGAAAACTAGAACTAAAACGGAGGTCATTGAATGGTAAAACGAAAAGAAACGGTAAAACCACCCGGTAAAACGTTCTAAACTGAATTTTAAGAAAAATTAAGCCTAGAAAAAAAAAAAAAACTAGAGAAAAAAAAAAAAAAAATTTTTTTTTTTTTAAAATTTTTCCTAACACTAAATAACAAAAGAAAATTTATAAAAAGAGAAAAATATTTTTTTATAAATTATTTGGATTTTTATGATTTTTAAAAGATTAATAACCTAATTAAAAACTAAGAAAATAGAAAAGACAAAAAATAAAATTATAAAAATTCTAAAAAAATAAAATGAAATAAGAAAAAGTTAACAATTGCAAAAAATAAAATTGCCCAAAAGTTACTGTTTTAAATAAAAAGTAATTAAACTAATTAAATCTAACCTAAATTATATTAATTAAAGTAAATAAACTAACAAAAAGTTAACCTATAGGAACAACAGTGAAAGGACACAAGGACAAACGAAGAAAAACAAACTGCCAAGGGGACCAACAATTATAAACTATAAAAGAAGAATTACACAAACAGTCCCTGAAGTTGGACCCGATATGCAAGCTAATCCTAATGGCTGTATTGCTAAAAGTCAAAACAAGGAAAGTGTGTAAAGGGGCTTTGAGCTGTATCATATTTTTATTAAAAGGACTAGTGGCTAAAGGGTCTAAATAAGCCAAGAAACTATGACTTTTATTTGGGCTGACAAACTAAATAAGCTTATAAGCTTATTTTTCTTTCTTATTGGGATTTAAGCTAGCAAAATAAGCTACAACTATGGGAAACAAATAAATAGGGAGAGGGGAGTCCTAAATAAGCTAAGTTTTCTAGAATAAGCCCTAAAATAAGCTGGAATCAAGATAAGCTATGTTAACAGCTTATTATAAAAACAGAAAAATAATGGGACATTAACGGGGTAAGCCTAGAATAAGCTATACTAGAGGAGGAGTTAAGCTACAAGATTTTGGGGAATTAAAGGGAAACTACTAATCTATAAATAAAAGCTAAAAAATCCTAGAGCTTAGTTATGCAATAAGCTAGAAAAGGGGGCTGAAAATGGTGCTCAGCACCAGGGGAGGCCAACAGCAGTGAACAAGGGGCTTTTTGGGCTTATGAAATAAGCTCTTATGAGCTTTTTAGCCAAAACAAACCACAAACAGATTAACAAGGGATGCAAATGAGCTTATTTTCAAAGATTGGGCTTCTAATGAGGACTTAAACCTGCTGAATATGGGGCTTGAAAATGGGGGTTTTCAAAGATCATGCATACAAACTCTTTGACTTATATTGTCAAATTAAAGGGACAGCAACAAGTGGTTGGGTAAATTGGCTAGAAACAACAATAACAAGCACAAAAATAGTGTGCTTAAGCTGCATAAGCAGCTTGAGTGGTTTAGCTCACTTTGGCTTATTGAAAATTTGACAGAATTCAAAAGGGCACTTAAAAACTTATTTTAAAACTAAAAATGGTGATTAAATTGGCCTAATAAAGCCTACACACTCAGCCAAAGTTGGCTGAGTGTTTGTGACCCATAATAGACCCCATATGACCCATTTTGAGACTAAACCAAACACCCCCTTATTTTATAAAAAAGGCTTTTTAACTGGTTTTTGGGTGAAAGAAGGTAGATATAATTGATTACAAGCTCATTTTAATAACTTTTAACACATATTTAATCAATCTAAACAGAATTTAAACAACTTGAATTATACTTGAAATTTCGACAAATGCAACAACAAGAGAACTCTTTAAAAAAAACTTCCAAGAAATACAACTTAACACGTTTTAAATAAACTGAATACAATAACTATGAAGTAAACTTAATTAAATTTAAACTAAGAAAGTAAAAAACGGGATTTTTTATGGTGTGGTGACTTCGGCTTGGTCTTGGCTCTTTTATACAAGCTCAAAGCCTTGTGGCTCATGGGTTGTGCTTGTTGTAAGGCTTCCCAATCAATCCTAGCCCTTCGTTGGCCTTACATCATTCTCAGCCATGGATGGGGTTCGTTGGGTTGAGTGATTTCCAAGTGGGAAAGGGTTATAGGGGTATTGGGTTGTGGGAATTGGTGAGGGTGAGCTGTAGAGTGTACTAGGGAGGTGGGAAGGCAAGAAAAACCATGGGAGAGGGCTGTTTGAGGTTGGCGGGAAAGTGGGTTGAGGTACGTTATGGTTGCAGGGTTTAAAAGATATCTTTGGAAAAGATGCACTAATGGTCCCTCAACTCTCTCTCTCTTTTCATTTTCTTTTTAAACCCTTTTTTAGTTATAACCGAGTTTGGGAAAGTGACAGAATTGGTCCTTGTCGTTTTTATAACTAAAAGAGTTAAAAGGGGTTTAAGGTAATTGCATAAATGGTCCCTCTAGTTTATAACTAAAAGAAAATAAAAGAGGTTTGGAAAATTGCAAAAACAGCCCTTGTGTTTTATTTTTCTATTTTTCTTTATAAAAACATCTTTCAAACATGGCACTTTTGGCCCCTTTTCTTTATTTTTTTCATTTTTAATTATGAAACAAAGTTTTTAAAATTTACATTTTTGGTCCTTATGTTTTATAAAAAGGTTATTGGGCTTGGGTTTGTATTGGGCTTGTATTGGGCCCACTGGGTTTGGGTTTTGGGCCCAATGGGCTTGGGTTTGTATTGGGCTTGTATTGGGCCCACTGGGTTTGGGTTTTGGGCCCAATAAGGTGTGTCTTATGTTATTGGGCTTTTTAAGGCCCAATAAGGTTCAGGTTTGGTTATTGGGTTTTGTGTGTACAATGGCTGAGATTGGCTGTAACTGGGCTAGGATTGGGCCTTCAAAGTCTTCACAGTCTTTGTCAATTGCACACAAATGGGCTGTTGGCATTCCATTGTATTCTTCAGTTCCGGCTCGGTTTGACTGCTGATTCTTCGTATTGACTCTGACTTGGGCATTTTGGACTAGGCCTTGATTTTGCACAGGTCTTTTCCATTCCTATGCTCAGTTTTGTTCATTTTGGGCTGGCTCTTTTTCTGTCTTTTTGATGATATCCACTTCCTGCACAATACAAATGCAAAACAAACATATATTTGGCAGTTTTTGTCTGTTTTTTGTCATTTAAGCTCGTTTTTAGAGGTAAAAGATATGTGTAATTAAGCACTTATCAGAAGGCTTGATCACGGTCTAATAGAATTCTAAGGGTTGAGAGAAGATTATTTTTGTATTTTTATATTTTATGAAAGCAGATAAAATCATATATTGAAGAGGTGGTTTGGTTTTAGCTATTGAACTAAATATTAACTATGCTACTGGTGATAACAATAAGATAAAAGATTGTGTTTATTTAATCATGTATTACTGGTAGATTGCCTTCTCGAGTGTTTTGCCTTTTCACACTTGTGATGTATCTGTGTAACTATTTCCTAAAGCTCTCCGATGAACGAATTAACACGAATCGCCGTCTACATAGTAATGCCGCCTATGAGCAAGCACAAGTAAGGTAGTATGAAACAAGCAACCGCGTACAATACTAAAAATAAATAGTAGATTTATTGACGACGTCAATGACTTGAAAACACCGGGTGTTATAGGTAGTATGAAGACTATTACCTGATGGTATCCTTTCTACATAATCATGTTTCCCTAGACATATCAACAGCGATGCAGACAAAAGCTGGTTTTCTAAGACCTAACGTGCACATTAATTACAAGAACCAACACCACTATGATCTACATTATAGGTTTCATACAATCATAAATAAACACAATAATAGGTTTAGCCAAGCATGTTAAGGATAAATCAAGAACAATAAATCAAACAACACATAGACATATTAAATGATTAAGTAAACCTTACTTGATTAAAACATGAATTGGAAGAAGTACAATAGGGTTTTTAGGCCCTAAAATCGTCTCCTACAGCTGCTAAATGAACTAGGGTTCGTACCCTCTTTTTTATTCTAAAGTTACACACTCAAAACCCTAAATTCGGGTTTGTATATATAAGAAAAATGACGCGACAGCGTCGCGTTTTAGTCATGACGCTGTCATAAGTTGAATCTTCTTGATCTGTGTTTGAGTCGGTGCGGGCTAACGCCGTCATGAAATGTTGTGACGCCGTCACTTGATGGGTTATGACGGTGTCGTGTATAGCTTATGACGCCGTCTCCAGGCACAAATCTTCAAGAGTCTTGGTGTTGGTTCGTAATCTAGTCCGTTTCTTCTCTAAGTGAGCCCAAGTCACATGCAATTCATCCAAATGTCTTCCAAATGAGAAATACCTGAAAAGGAACGATTAAGTACCTATTTTGGGCATAAACACACGATTTTGGGGGTTAAACGACCCTGAAAAAGTGTATAAAATTATACCTCATCAACAACATTAAAAAAACCTAACCTTTTGTATTCGCTCAAACAATTCATCTTTAGGTCATGGTTAGCAGCATCGTTGTAACCACATGATGGTTAGTATTCTTCACATTAATTTGGACGATTGCATTGAAGGTTAAATGACTTGGATTATGTCGATTGTATGCAAGAAGGTTATATACGCATGGCTCTTTGTGTAGGACACACTCATAATGAGCACATGCATAATAAATTAGAGAACTGAATCTTTAGATATAATAGATGCTCTATTATTTGTTCTTCTGCATTTAATTTAATAATTATATTATTTATTTTTGATCTCACTGTCTGATCATTGTTTTACATGGATATCCTTATTGCCTGTTGCATGATCCCCACATTTTGGTAGTGTTGAGGGTAGTGTAGATCGTGTTAGGCTTTATATTAGGCTGACCTGTTAAATCAAGGGTTAACAGGGTACTAGGGATAGGTTTGCAACTGTGCTTAGTGTAAGGATTGCTTATATCACCGCTTGCAGTAAGGTAGACACTTATTAAGTTTGGAAAAATTTCCACTTATTAGTCGGGAAAAATAAATTTCCAGGGAGGAAGTTTATAAAGGCCGGAAGATGTGGGGAATTAATCGGACAACTAGATAGGTCCATTTCTAGGGTTAGTTAGGGGGTTTAATTCATTTGTAGCTAGGATACTCACCCCTTTTCATTGGGGACCAAAAACGGGGGGGGGGACGGGGAATTGAGATCATAGGATATATAGGACAGGTTTTGATGCCGATTCAGGCCTATCGATATTAGAACCACCATATAAAATAAGAATTAGACATTGCCCTTGGGATCACAATAATTGAACTCAGGAATTTTAAATGCGTTAATCTTATTAGTAAAACCAATTTAATTCCTGTTATTCATTTTCTTGCAATTTAATCATCAAAACATCTTTTAAAATGTGACAACCAAAAAACTCAGATAATAAACCACCCATTAGCTCTTGGGAATGACCGTAGATTTACCAATCCTACACTATACATGATCATGTTCTCCGCCCATTAGTACATTGTAGACAATAGGTAGTCGAGTTTTATAAATTTAAAACTTGAAAATAAATTTAAACAATTATGCGCATCAAGTTTTTGGTGCCGCTGCCGAAGAGCTAAATAGGTTTTGACTTTGAGTTTTGTATATATCTTGTTTTCATTTCAGTATTGTTCAAATTTCATAGTATTTTTGTTTTCCTTTAAAGAGCATAAACTACTGGTATCTTGTGTTTGATTTTTAGGAATCATTGAAATGGAGCCTGATATTGATAAAATGACTCTGATGAGTACCTGTAGTATGAAGCAGAGAAGGAAAGGCAATTAAAGAGGAATGTTCAATCCAAAAGAAGTCCAATAAAATATGAAGGGGCGGATTTGAACTCTTTTCACCAAGATAAGCATAAAGCTTTTGATTATCCGAATTATCATGAGAATTTTGAGATCGATAAGTATCATGGCTTACCTCCTCTACACCCTTGTTTCCAATCTGCTCAACCATATACTAAGGATGGTTTAGTATCTTCCAATAAGATTGATGAAGTGGACATTGATAGCATGACAATAGCATAATATGAATTATACATAGCTAAGAAAGGTCTAAGGAAAAATCTACTAAATGATCACTCCTATAGTTTTACATCTAATTTTTGTGATCAATCGCCATACACACCTAATCCTCAACATGAAGATGAAGAATTGAGCTTTGAAGAGGTCTTTGATGACTAGGTCAGAATGAGTGTCGAAAACCTCATAGGGATGAAACAAGAGGAAGCTAAGGTGGAAGATTATGATGAAGGGGATATATATGATATTTGGGATATTACGGTCGAGGACGTACAAAGGCTTAGGCAGTTACTCACACCTACCATACATACTTTTCCTGAACCCAACCCAGTGGTACAACCGTATATGCCACTGATTCCATTCCCTGATGAAGTGAAGGTTGTAAGGCAAGAGGAACCGGATGATGATATTAATAGTATTCCTACATAGGATCCTGATGTTAATGACGACTTGATACAACCTTTGATCCCACAACCAACACCACCTGACGATGCTTACGTTGTTACGGATGCTAACCCGACTTTGGATGAACTTTTGGAAGAATTCATAGACGAGATCTTGGATATTACCGTGGTTGACGAGGAAGATGATTTTAACCCTACTAGGGATATAGAGGAACTAGAGCGCCTAATTACAGACCATGAGTCGTATTTTTACAGAGATAAAGGTTCTTCCGTGTATCATGAAGACAAATGTTGGACATGAGACCTTTATTCAACAAATGAACCCAATATACACACTTAGCCAATTAGCAAAATCATTGACCAAAACCGGTAAGAAATGGAGGGAAATGACATTTCCTCTAAGGTATGATTTTAATTCATCATTTCCCACCCCGTAGCAAATTTACACCCGAATGGTGTTTATTGCTACTTCCCCACACTTGATTCTAAGTGAGGGGATGAACACCCTATTGCTTACTAAATAAGGGTGAAGTCAAGCTCGTGACTCGAACAAAAACAAGCGCTTCATGGGAGGCACCTTATGCCTATCTTTTTAATTATGTTTTGTTTCATTTCTGCATTTAGTTTGGTTTTGTGTGTTTCTAACTTTATTTGCAGGATAATATAGCCAAGAGTTGGATGCTTGTGGTCATCTTGGCTTGTGATTATGTGAAGAAAAGTAGTGCTGATTACAGTAACTACGGCGTAGTTATTGTGACTATGGCGTAGTTCCACTCCTGGACTACGCCATAGTTGGTCTGATACATTAAAAAAATTATGACTCTACATAACTACGGCGTAGTTCCACCTATGGACTATGCCTTAGTTCACTCCTGCAATAATTTTTTTTAAAATAATATGTTATTCTACAAAACTGTGTATAATCAGTAAATGAACTTTGTAGGTATGTTCACTGGAAACCCTCACGAGACTTCACTAGTTTACTCGGGCCATCGAGTAGTTTAAAAGGCTTATTGAATAGGTAAAATGCAACTGTGATTCCTACGAAAGTGAGTTAGGATTTATTTCATTTCATGTATGTATAGTTTGTACATTTTGTGCTATGATTGCTTTTATCCAGAATTATGCTTTGGTGTTAGTCTTTCTTGCAACTATCATGTTGATGCACATAGAGTGATGCCAGGATAGTGGGTAGCTACAAGGAAGCATTTGAAGCCGGACTAGTTAGATGCTATACCTAAGATGATAATGAGTTGTTGGTGATGGTAGATGTTGTTAGACTTAGAAATATTAAAGTCAAACAAGAATGTATTCAGTCATCTTAGTCAATATTAGTCTTAATTTATAATAAGCTAGTCGGGTTTTACGGGCTTGGGTTGTAATCTAATATTATCCATGTTTTGGGTTTTAAGCCCATCTAAATGTCAAGCCAGTCCTAACAAGGAAAGCCCATGATCCTCTTAGTGGCCTTGGACTATAAAAGCCCCTCTCCACACATGTAGAAGGTGTTGGTCATTGTATATGTGTGTTTTTACATGTGTAATAATAAACTAAACACTCCTTTCTCTCTCTAGCTTTCTCTTTCTAAACATCCTTCCTTTCTTTCTTATTGTTTTGATCCAAGTTGTTAGTTTGTGTTGTGATACGGGTTAAGTTTGTGGACAACATATGGTATCAGAGCTAATCTATCAACACAAGAGAACACTGAACCAATCTGTTGATCCTTTCCTAAACCAATCTATCAACATAACCCATCGATACACAAAATAGAGGAGTTATTCTCTTGCTATGTTGATCCATCAAACATCCATACATTCTATCAACGACATCCTTCTAAATTCCATTTGAAAAAAGACCATCCATGGGAGTAAGTTCTTAGAAATCCTTCACAATCAGTTAGAACAAGACGATAGCTAAACACTAATGGTGAAATGTGTATGTTTGCACTCACCATGAGTCAAACAGAACCTAAGAACATCAAAGAAGCCATGGCTAATCACGCTTGGATAGAAGCCATGCAAGAGGAACTTCATCAGTTTAAACGACCAGATGTTTAGGAATTAGTCGACAGACTATACTGCCAAAATGTTATCAATCTGAAGTGGTTATGGAAAAACAAATGTGATGAAGAGAACACTGTAATCCGCAACAAAGCACGTCTTGTGGCTAAGGGATATCGGTAGGAAGAAGGAATCAACTTCGAAGAGTCATTTGCACTAGTTTCTCGATTGGAAACAGTGAGGATATTCAATGTGTATGCCGCACACAAATCATTTCATGTCTACCAGATGGACGTCAAGACAGCTTTTCTTAACGGACCTATAAAGGAAGAAGTGTACGTCAATTAGCCGGATGGATTTGTAGATCCACATCATCCTTACAAAATCTACCGTCTCAAAAATGCACTTTATGGACTCAAGCAAGCTCCAAGAGCGTGGTACGAGAAACTCTCTAAATTCCTGGTATCCAAAGGTTCTATTGATCCAACTCTATTCATAACTAAGCATGTGAAAGACATATTTCTTGTGCAAATTTACGTTGATGATATCATTTTCGGGTCTACAAACCCAAAACTTTCTAAAAAGTTTGAAAAACTAATGCACAGTAAGTTTGAAATGTTTATGATGGGGGAGCTAAAATTCTTTTTAAGACTTCAAATTCACGAATCCCCATGTGGTATCTTTATAAACCAAGCTAAGTATGCTTAATAGATAATTAAAAAGCATGATATGACCTCTTGTGATAGCATTGGTACACCAATGGCTACTAAACCCTTAGATGCTGACTTGAGTGGAACTCCCATAGACCAAACGAAATATCATAGCATGTTCGGGTCACTTATGTACTTAACAACAAGTACACCAGATCTAGTACATGCAACATGGCATTGTGCTCGTTATCAAGCGTTACCAACAGAAAAGCCCCTCAAGGAGGTTAAACGGATCTTTCGGTACCTTAAGAATACCACTCACATGGGACTTTGGTATCAGAAGAACACCGGTTTTGAACATATTGGTATCAATAGAGATTAAAAAGAATGGTAAAACCTTAAACCTTATCATATTAACCCAATTTACCTTTTTAGACTTGTTACTCCTTAGCTTTAGTGGCGGAAATATGTATCCTTTCCAAGCTTATGATAGAATACTCGTCACGACCTAGCAATTGAGCGAATTACTAAAATGTTACAACATAGATTAGTTGAGTGATTTAAGTGATTTCATTTTCCCTTTTCGTGAGGTGTTTAGTTGTGTGCTAGTAATTAAATAAAAAATGCTTAAAGGAAAAATCCCAAACATTCGTTTGGAATACATTGTCATAAGAAAATTCTAAAGTCTACTTGAGGACAAGTAGGATTCAAGTGGGGGGATATTTGATGACATCAAATAACGTCTATTTTATAGCATCATTTATCCCGTCTTTATTGCTCGTTTTACATTATTTATATATGAATTGGTACTTAATTGCTTATATTTATTAATTGCAGTAATTATCGAGCATTTGGTGAAAATTAGCTAAAAGGCACGCATTTTGAAGCATAAATAAAGAGTTCAAGAAAGTCCTATGATCTGACAACCAATACGCCGTATCATTCTAGAAGTATACGCCGTATCCAAGACTTCGACGAACTAAAAGACCATTGCTTGACTTTGAAGAATACGTCGTATCCACATTAACGATACTCCGTATATAATACTTTGGTCAACGAAGAAGAACAAACTGGTTTTACATCTATACGCCGTATCCAACAAGAAGATACGGCGTATCCGTACCCTAACTTCACAAGACATCCATGACAAGAAGAGATCTATACGCTGTATTCAGAGAGCTCATATGCCATATTCACAGACAATCCAAGAATATTCTAGAATATACTATTCGTGAAGCCCACGCCAAGTTACCCTAATATACCGTATTAAACCCTTTCAATACGGCGTATCGACTGATTTCCAGACTCTATAAATACAAAACCCTAAAACTTGTTTTAGGTATGCTTTTAACCACCAAGTTCGATTCTTAGAAGATCTAAGAAGCCAAGAAGGTCTTGCAAAGTGCTCCATTCTATAGGAAAACCCTTCTAATCTCTATACTCTAAATACACGTTTGGTTTTTATCGCACATATATGAGTTCGTATATTGTTACAATGACTATCGGCTAATACCTTTAGGTATTAGCCATGTTTATGATAATATAATGTTTCGTTTGTTTATTCAAATTGTTTGCTTATTTTTTGCGTGTTGATTATGTTTATCAGTTTATACTTGTTTACGTGCTTAAGTATGTGTTTAACCTATCATTCAACTGGATCTTGGAATACAAATAGTGCGTTAGCTAGAGTCCGGGATAGAACTACATGCAGCAGTTTATATATCTAGAGTAATAGGATCTTATATCACAAATAATGACTTGTTTGTATCCTTGGGTTTTTTAGTGAATAGGTAGACTAGCAGGTGACCTAGGACTAACAAATAACGTTTTGATTCCTTGGATAAAGATATGGGACAGTGGACAACTTAGTTATATAAATTGCCGTTAAGCGATAAGTTAGTAAAGCCTTAATGAGCTAGGTTTCAATATTATCGCCATTATTTTCTCCTAGATAGATTATAACTGACTATGAATGCTTTATGCGGGTTTGGCTAATTGTGACAGAATTTACCAAATCTAAGGTTTAGGAAGAAGTCTAGCCTAGACTTAAGAATGATATATCACCAATGAAGCAAAACAATCATTGCACTTATAAACAATACCTGCGTTCTATTAGATTAAACTAGTTAATACGTTTTCCTTACATTAAGATTGACCATTTCTTTATCTTTTGTTTATCAACTTATGTGTCAATTGTCATCAAACTTAGATTAGGATAAACCTGAAACACATGCCAGTCTCTCAGGCTAAAAACCCCTCTTTTTGCGTTAGTTTAGGTTTAACATAGATCTAACATAGGATAAATTAGGACTAACTTAGATAACTAAATACTGTTATATTTAAGTGTTAACACTTGCTCTTAGTGATCGACATCGTACTTACCAATGAACCTACAACTGATCGGGTACACTGCCTGTTAGTGTTTGTTAATAGGTAAAGTTGGCAAAATATAAATAGTAAAACTTGAATAATAAATTACCTAAGACAAAATAGCACATCAAGTTTTTTGGCGCCGCTACTGGGGAGTGAGTTCGTTTAATTCTTATTTATTAGTATTTTTAGTTTAGTGTAATTTTTGTAATTCTATATTTTTTTATTTGGATTAGTTTGCATTGTATATTTTGTATATTTGTGTGTTTTAGTCTTTTTCTGCCTTGTTTAAATTTGTTGTTATTGTTCTGATCGAATAATTGATATGCCGTATTCATCTCATTGAATACGACGTATCCACCTTTCGATACCAATACAGCGTATTCTGATTCAAACGATTAATACGGCTTATTCAGTCAATTGGATACGGCGTGTTGATCATCTGATACAACAATAAACTTAATTTTTCATATTCTATTCTCGTTTTTAGTTTTATGTATATTCGTTCTTCTAAGCCTATCCTACTGATTGTTTATCCTCTGTTTTAGGTAGTGCATGACCAGGAGTTCAAACAAAGGGCTCGTTACACCTTACGAAGAACCTGAGCGAGTATTATGTTCAGCAAGGAAGCTTTTCAAGACAACAAGTCTTGATTATTCGAGTTCACCGAAATTCGACTTATTTTCTGATCACAAAGATTAGTTTGAAGAAGAAATCACATAAACAATGGCGGAAACAATGGAGGAATACATCACTAAAACCCAAGAAGATTATGGGTCAGGAATTGCTAGACCAAAATTTGATGAGAAAGCTATGTTTGATTTGAAAGGTCAATTTCTTAAGGATTTACGTGACAATACTTTCAATAGATCGGATAATGAAGATGCAAATGAACACATTGAAAGAGTGCTTGAGATAGCTAACTTATTTACTATACCTGACGTGACTCAAGATCAACTTATGCTTTGTATTTTCCCTATATCAGTTACTGGAGCCGTAAGTAGATGGATTAGGAATGAACTAGCTAGTTCGATTACTACTTGGGAAATTCTTAAGGGAAATTTTTTGAGTAAATGCTGCCCACCTGCTCGTACTACTAAAAAGATGGAAGAAACCAATAACTTTCATCAATAGCCGGATGAAACTCTTTATCAGGCTTGGGAACGATTCAAAGAACTTTTGGTGAGATGTCCTCAACATTACTTGATCAACATGCAGGAAGTGATCGTGTTTTACAAAGGATTAGATGTGCCTACTAGACAGATTTTGGATTCTAAGGGTGTCGTGCCAAAAATGAAAGCTGCTGATGCTAAGAAAGCCATCTAAGAAATGGCAGATCATTCTCAAAAATGGCACAATGGAACATCTACTCGATGCAGAAGTAGTGATACTTCTGATGGATTAGCTGCTATTCAAGCTCAACTGAACAATCTTGGCAGGGAAATTAAGAAGGTGAATGAAAAAGTGTATGCTGCTCAAGTAGGATGTGAATCATGCAATGGACCTCATTACTCTAAAGATTGTCCATTAAAGGAAGAAGGAAAGACACTTGAAGAAGCATACTACACTCAATTTGGAGTACCATTCCCCCAAGGAGGAAGATATAGAGCAGCTGCTCCAGGATTCTACCAAAGAGATAATGGAAATCCTTCGTATCAAGAGCGAAGGCAAACAATGGAAGAAACATTAAGCAAGTTCATGGCTGAATCTGCAAAAAGACATGATGAAAACTCTAATTTGATTAAGGAAATTCAAGCTTCAACGGATGCTGCTAACAGAAATCAAGGAGCCTCATTCAAAGCTTTAGAGATTCAAATTGGACAAATGAGCAAGGTACTTTAAGAGAAGGGATATAAAAGTCTTCCTGGCTCAACTGAAACAAACCTAAGAGACCATGTCAAGTCGATCTCGACTACTATTAAATCTAAAATGTCCTTAATACTCCATATCATTTCCACTCGATAAACCGTATCGAGTCCACAGAACAGGATGTAATTTTTCAAGCCAAATCAATCGATTATCCCTTTTCCTAGTCGATTGATTGATGATAGTTATGATGAGATGGAAGTACTGGGAGAACTGATAGATAGAAAGGAAGCTCCTACAAACTTGAAGAGGTTACCTAAGGAAAGGCCGACGATCAGATATCAAATCGAAGTATCAATGAACGTGCATGACTCTACAATTCTTGAAGATTCTCTACCTCCAAAAGAAAAAGACATAGGGAGTTTTAGTATACCTTGTAATATTAATAATATTTGTTTTGAAAAAGCCTTAGCTGACTTAGGAGCTAGCGTTAGTGTTATGCCTTATTCAACCTTTACCAATCTAGGATTAGGTGAACTAGCTCCTACTAAACTAATAATTGAATTGGCTGATAAAACAACAAAACGTCCCAAGGGTATAGCAGAAAATGTATTAGTAGGAATTGATAAGTTTGTCTTCCTCGTAGACTCTATTGTTTTAGATATGCCCGAGGATATCAAAGTCCTATTGATCCTCGAAATACCATTCTTGTCTACTGCTCATACTAAGATTGATGTATTTGAAAAAGAAATTCTCTAAGAGTAAGGAATGACAAAATAGTGTTTAAAAGTGATAATCATACTAGTGGCATAAGTAAAATAGTTTATGTGTTAGGAATAAGAGAGCGAATGGAACTTGATTTGGAAGCTAGGCTAATGGGAGAAGCATTAAATTTAAATAGATCACTAGACCCCGTGTATGGAGACTATATTGAACTAAATGATCTAAATGAACAATGGGAGCTTAAGAGAAATCAAAAGGTTAATGAATTAGATCCAATCATTGAGGAAGGAGAAGTTATTGATAAACCCATGGATGATATAGTCAAAACTAGGAATGATTATGAGGACATTGAGGGAATTGATGAATACCCTAGTTTTTGTGACTTTGAGAGGAAGATCCATATTGGTTGCGCTTATAATTTTCAATTTTCATGCATGATAGGTTTTGAACATGTCAACGCTAACTTTTTCTCAATTTTATCCATTAGTATTATGTCTAAAAGGTTCTATAATTCAATAATGAAAGATAAAGTTGAGTACAAAGGGAAAAAAGTAGTTGGAGCTTTTATAAATGTACCTATTTTTGTCAGAAACATTTTTGTTGTGACTGATTTTGCAGTTGTGGAAAATATGGATGCTTACTGAGATCAAGACATGGGAGAAGTTATTGTTGGAAAACCGTTTCGTAAGGAAGTATGTGTTAAAGCAAGACGGTTTAATGGATTCATTACCATTGGTAATGGTAATCAAAACGTCACTTACCAAATGGGTCGTTCACATCAATGGTTTAAACACCTCACTAACAAGCAATGTAACAAGATGCAGTCAATATTGAAGGTAAGTACACATGACGAGCTGAATGGAATATCAGACCCATATCAAAAGCTTACAGGGTTTCTATAAAGGATTCTTAAATTTAGGACCCGAATACATAAGGGATGCAAAGATGGTTGAGTGGCTCGCACATGGACACATAAGCGTGCATGAGATGGAGTATAAGTTGAAGGAAGTCTAACTTAAAGACTTTTCTATAAACAAAAGTGCTTACCGGGAGACAACCCGAAATGTAATTTCAAAGTTTTTATCGAGTCTGTCTTCCCAGGTTATCGATACAGCGTATCCAATTTCATGGATACGGCATATTGACCTAACCTGGACGTTATCCATTTTATTTTTTCTGCACTTTAAAACTTTATTGTCAGACCTATCGATACGGCGTATTCATAACTATGAATACAACACATTCGATCTCTGACCCCTACTTAGGATTTTTTTATACAGGTTTCAATATGGCGTATCCTGAAACATAAATACGGCGTATCGACTTCCTTTACAGTTTTTGTTTTTGTTTTTTTGTTTTCTAACCAATGATTATTCGAAGATACGATTTCTATGGTTTTCTTATAATTTAGGCATGAACTTACTGAACAAGATGATGAATTTAGTGGTGTGCTTATTTTCTAGAATTCTATGTGTGTTGTAGTCATGCTAGTATTCAGACGATTTTACAACACACATTCTTGCTCATATACTATATATGGAGGATCATACCGAGCAAATCTCAGGGGAGTTTTATGTTCTAATTCTTTTATTTCTTGTTTTTCATGTTATATTTATACAACATGAGCGTTGTATATCTCAAGTGGGGGAGGAGAATTAGAACGATACTTGTCCTTATTTTTAAATTAATATGCCTAATTTATGCTCAAATTTTAAAAAATTTAGCATATATTTGTGAAATTATTAGTTATATGACCCGCACACATAACCCTTATTTTCATATTGTGAGGATCAAGCCTATTCTGTTTCCCAATTTATACCTAAAATTCCACAAATATATAAGTGTGCTGGTGACTGTAGTAAACTTTAGAACTTGGCTCGGTATACTATTCGAGACCACCATAATAAGTACTATTTTAAATAGATGGAGTAACCTTTCTAAATTGGTAAATTTCTAGGATTACACCAAAAAGCCTATACATATTGTGTTATTAACTAACCACACTAGTTAGTTAACCTCCATATAAACCCTTTGTTTACTCTCATTTTTAGAGTAAAATACCCCTAGAAAAACCTGCTAAGCCATTCCTTTTATTTGTTACACCACCAAATATTTGTTTCATTACACCTTTACACCTTAGCCTATCCTGTAGATTAACTCCTTAATCGGTTGCTAGTTGCTTTTGTGTAAAAGTATGTATTTCCTGTGTTCATGTGCGTATTTTCTATCTATGGTTAGGTCAGAAAATTGCACAATGCAATGGGAATGAGAAAGTAGTAGTTGTCTTTTGTTTTGTTTGAGTCTTTTATTTTTCGTATGTTTACTTCTTTCACTATTATGATCTGAAATAGAATCCAGATTTATCGTATTCGTGAAGTGGTGTAATTTTACACCGAATTTCGTTTTTAGTTTATGAAAAAAAAACAGAAAAATACAAAAAAATGTAAGAGAGAAAAAAAGGAGAGGATTGTGAGATAATCGGTTCATCTAAACTTAACCGATTTTATTATTTTGATGATCGATTATTCGTTGGTACGTGCTATAAACCAACAATGTAAAG
>BQNB010063332.1:0-35728 GCA_026074375.1 Tanacetum coccineum | reverse complement strand
ATCCGGATCAATCAATCTAATCTTAGCATGCCATGCTCCATCTCTATTTTTTGGTGGCTTATCCCAGTTAATTGGGTTTTCTATTAAATCTTCTGACTCCCACATGTTTCCCTTAAGGTTTATGGGTAAATCCCCTAATAATTCTACCATTTTGCTAAATACTAGGAAATATTTAAATGGATTGAGTTCAACGTCTCTAGCTATTTCCCATTCTCTGGGCAAACGTCAATTCATGAATTCCTTCCTAACATAATAAGGGGTTTGGGCACCTATACCATCTGAACTAGGTCGTGCTTTATATGACTCTCTTTTGCTTAGCGTGATCCAATAAGGTGCTTCCTATTCCCCTAGGTCGATTCCCTTAACTCTAAAAATTGACCTAGTGATTCTTTCCTCGACTGCTATTTTGTCTTTTCTATAATCTATCACCACATTAGCAGTTTCTAGGAATCCTCTTCCTACCAGTAAAGGGGTTGTAGGGTCTTTTTCCATGTCGATTACGTAGAAGTCGTTTATGAATTTTAGTTTTCCCATGTGGACTTCTATATCCCTAACAATTCATACGAGGTAAGATTTTGTTCCATTTGCTAGTCCAAAAACATAATCAGCCTCTTCTAATAATCTGATTTTAAGCTTTTTGAAGAAATATAAGGGGATTATGTTCACACATGACCTAAATCAGCTAAGGTATCGAAAGGCTTTGAGTCCCCTAATCTACAAGATAGAGTGAATAATCCGGGGTCTTCTATTTTCTCAGGCATTTTGCCTTGAATGAATGCCGACCTATTTTTCCTAAGTTCTAAGCTCTACACGTATTTATCCAGTATTGCATTATATATTGGGGCATGAGCGAGAACTTTAAGAACCGGAAAGTTAAGATGCAAATCTTTGAATTTACCCTCTAAATTTTGTTCGGGTTCTTTTGATTGTTGTGTTCCAACTTCATTGTCCGTTTATACCTGGTCTTTTTGAGAATGGTTTGTTTCCTTGGAACATGTTTTGATAGCATTGACCGAATTGAGGGTGTTTGATGAGCTTTGGGGATCATTCGTTGGGTAAGAATGAGCAGACAAAACTGGAGAGGTAAAATTAACATTCAGTTTTTGGTTCTTAACCGTGTCTCTTCGGAGTGCTCCCGTTATTCGACCAGTGATGGCCTTCAAGACTGTGTCAATTTTATTGTTCATCTTGCTTTGTTGTTGTTTGAAATTGGCTTCAAACTTAAACAATCTAGCGTCTTGAGATGCCATAAAGTTAGACACTAATCTTTTGAGATTTGATTGATTGTTAATTTTTTTAGGATTGTTGTCGAAGGAGCGGTTTGGGATCGAACCGTTTGGTTGAAAACGATTAGGTGGGTTTGAAAAATTATTTTGAAAATTTTAAGGTTGTCTCCACCTAAGGTTTGGGTGACTTTCCATGACAGATTGTAGGTGTCACCAAGATTGTTTTGCTCAGGTTTGAAAGTGTACCACTTGCCTCTTGCTTTGTCGGTACACGAGGACACATAATCAACAAAAGCTTGCATGCTCGAGATTTTCCATGCAGTATTGAGTGTCATGGGAACCAGTACAGATCTTACATGAAGAAGAGATTTTGTTCACTTGAATAGGTTGTTTAGGAGCAAGATGAGCTTCTATCAAGCGTTGGAATTGATTTTAGAGCTCAATGAGATGAAGGTCGGATGTACTCGGGACATCTTGAGGCAAAGAGATTGCCTTGACTAGTTTAGTGAAGTCCCTTGGCTCATTCCAACTTCCGTTGTCATACAGGGTTAGGTCCTCTAATAGTGCCCAGGATTCTTTGGCGTTTCTATTACGAAGTTTAACACCAGCCGACTGATCGATGGTTCATCTTGTGATGAGATTGACATGGTCATTAAAGATTTGGACTTGGAGCCAAATATCGATGCCATGATGAGGGACTTTTTATTGTAAGTCCTTAAAACGAGTCCATTCTTTAGAAAGAGAATCTCCTTGATGTTGTTGGAACATTAGGATGTCATTACAGAGTTTTGCAGTCCATCCTGGTGGAAAGAATTAAGCAAGGAAATGAGTAGTAAGATCCTCCCATGTGGAGATGGATCCTGCTGGAAGATGTTAGCCAATTTCTAGCTTGATCGCGAAGTAAAAATTGAAATAAATGCTGGAGCGTTCTTTCTCTATTTGCAACATGTTGATCCCACTTCAATAGATCGAATTCCTTAAGCTTGTTTAAGGTTTAGTTATATTAGATAAATCTAACACAACTATAGTAGAAACTGTTTTTGAATGTATTAAAGATTATGCGGAATCTAATCTTTAATATTAAGAAGAATTATCAATGAAACAGTAATTCAATAAACATACAATTCAACAAATAAGCTCCAATATTAATAATAATAATACGAATACTCTTAAGGTATTAGGGTTACAAAGACCTTAAAGCTATGAATTATACGTCTAATAATACTTCAAAATATTGATAAAAGATATCAAACTCTATGCCCTAGGACCTCCTTTTATACACCAAGGAGCCCTAGTCGGCTTACAATACTTTTCTAAGTATCCATAATCTTTTCTATAAACAAATAACTTAATACATATCATATAAGCAGTACTAACAACAAACAGTACTAACTTATTAACCTCAGCAGCATTAACTTATCTCTGAGCAGTCTTAACCTTGAGTAGTACTAATATTCACTAGCAGTAGTAACTTTGTACTAGCAGTAGTAAACACTTAGCATATTTTCACTGGCAGTACTAATATTCACTAGCAGTAGTAACTGTGTACTAGCAGTAGTAACTGTGTACTAGCAGTAGTAAACACTTAGTATATTTTCTCTGAAGTTCATGAGCAGCACTAAATCCAGCTGAGCAGCATTAACACAAACATGAGCAGCAGTGATTCAAACAATATCAAGAAGACTTTTAATCCCAACATCGAGTATTTTCTTTAATACCGGCAGTTTAGCGTGCTCATGCGAGGGTAGCACTAGTATGGGTGACCTGCCGAGAAGTTAAGTAAATTAAAAACATAAAAACATTATTTTTCATAATATCTAAATCATTATTTTGGGTTACCGGGTAAAATGCCGAATTTTATTTATTTGTTAATTTTCTAATATACTCTATATTTAACTTCGTAATACACTTCTTCGAGTCAAAACCACTACGACTACCACACGAGAATTTTATTAAGGACATTTTCTTTGTAATAAACGTACAACTACTTTCCAAACTCTTATTCGATTTCATATTTCTTTCGTCGTGTAAATTCTGAAACCCGACCGTTTATTCTTAGGTTGAGACCTAGCACCGTTATGCGAACTTGCGTGATCGTTCTATTTCAGCTGTTATTCTTCATCAATTACTGTGAGTTCATAGCCCCACTTTTACTCGTTTTGAATAAATGTTTCACAACTTTAGGGTGAGAAACATCGCTTGTTTTCTAAAACCGGACATAAGTACTTTACGTGATAATTTTCCTTGTTTATGTGTTGCCTAAGTAGCGTTAGACCACTATTTACCCGTAATATCATGAACTGTTAATTACCTTTAACCGACTGTTGGTTAAGTAAGCGCGAGTGAGTAAATAGATCTATTGGGACTAATAATCCCCATCCGGGTTTGGTAATTCTCACTGGTCGGGTACTTCTGATGTACAGGCCAACGGATGTATTTCATGTCGAAACTAGTTTGGGTGATCTTTGGTCAGACACCTACCAGAAGGCCAAACTTATATGGCAATTGATACATGCTAACAACCATTCTTAATTCTTCGAGGTCATGAGCTTAGCGCAACGTAAATACCTTTCTTTATATGAAGTTGTATCTGTTATAACTGTCACATACATGTTGAAATCTTGTGGTCCACTGTAACAACGTTTATTAAACCTATGGATTCACCAACTTTATGTTGACGTTTTAAGCATGTTTTTCTCAGGTTCTTAGCTTGGATTATCAAGGTGTGCTATTAGAATTCTATGTGCAATGTGGCTTTGATCGATTTCAAGACCATCTTATTTCATACTCGTTGTCTTTGTCAAAACTTAATATTGCTTCCGCTACGTTTTCATTTGCTTCCGCTATGTTTTTAAATTACTTTGAAATGGTTTGTAAGACTTAATTACCTTTAAATTTATGCAACGATTTATGACTTTTCTAAAACGTACTCCTTTAGAGGTCGTTTTCTATACTTTGTACCTGTGATATGTATGACGTCATGCCCTCAGACACGTATTCCGTCCAGGCCCCGTTTAGGGGTGTGACAGATTGGTATCCAGAGCAAAGGTTATAGAGAACCAGGTAGTTTAACTAGGTTTGGTCTATAACCAGTATGTGATCCCTACGTGAATTAATTGTGCCCTTACGTGATCCCATCTTGCCTTACGTAAATAATAATTATAATGTATTATTTTACGTAACCAATAATTTCATACTGCTCTATATAATTTACATAATATATCATACGTTGTATTATATTTACTTAGTTTTTCCTGCATATGCATGGTTGATATAAAGGGGATTTAAATGAACTCTTGCTTGTGCAGGTCATGGCTTTTTCTATCATCTCGATTTCATCAATCTGGCATGATTTTTCAGCGAGGTGAAACACACAAATCATACTGAAATTGACACTATATATAATCCAATCAGAAGTGGGAAACAGCTGTTGTTCATGCGTGGTAACCATGAAATCTGTGAGAGAAGCATCCAAGTGGAAGAGAAAGTGGTATGATAAATATCGTTTAAAGAGAAGATGGTCGTAAGACAATGAATAATTATGGCACAGCTTTTGGAAATGAGATTAATATTACTCTACAATTATAGGCTTAGATAAGTCAGCAATCGGGAAAGAAGATACGGCCACATGGCTGTAATCATAGCAAGCTTGCCCTGCCTAAATGCATGTAACCCAAACTTAAACTCCATCCGCTTAGACATATTCAGACATTATAATCACACCCTTTCAAAATCATTATGATTATTGTCTTACAAAAAACCAAAAGGCACATTTCTTCTCATTACAAAAACCCATTTTAACACACGCCAAAGTAAATATTGAGTATTGAGACTCCTGTACTTGTTTATACTTTTTTAGCGGACCAAGGGAATACAGTCGTAATGGCTGCAAACATATCAAGTTCGCCTCGCCAAGATGATATATTTTCTGTTTTTATCCCTATCACACTTCCTTTTCTTCTTGTAATTTTTACCATACCACTTCCCACTTTACTTTGGTGATATGAGATTCAGATAAGGAAGCAAACTTAACAAATGTGGATAAGGGCCGCCTGATGACTGCAAACTTAGAAAGCTCGCCCCGCCAAACTATGCGTAACACAAATTTTGTCTGAACCCGTTTAGACATGCTCAAATTTGACCATCGCAGCATTTTAAAATCGTGAAGGGGACGTGATAGAAATACATGTCATGTTTTTAACTACTGTCACAATTAACATTCAAACCGCTTATGCGCACTCTTATTCTTGAGCAGCCTATGAGCGCATACAACATTCAACCTGATGCGTTAGACTCTCATAAGCTGCTCAAGAATTGGCAAGAATCATAAAGGGTAACATAATGGCTCAGAAATGCGAGGTGCAAAACCATACAAACAGGTAAATCGACATACTATGGCTGCAAACATTTGATGTCGTGATAGCCCGCCAAAATACAAGTCACTTTTACCAATCCTGATCGAACAACTAATTATAGTTACACAATGGTAAACACACATAAGCAATAGTATCTTCATCACCATCTGACACCAAAACCCGTAACCAAATAAGTAATACACAAATTCTTTGCACATTTTTTAATAACATACCACTATTTAGTAAAATGTATTACTTACAGTGCCAACATAACACATTAGTATAATCATGAATATGTCTGCCATGGATGCAAGCTAAGAAAGCCTTCTAGCGACCCGTCATGGCTGTAAACACGAACACGCGAAACCCCGCCAAGATACGTGTCACTTTTACCCATCTTGATCGGGAATACATTAGTATAGTTACGAATATATCTGTCATGGCTGCAAGTTGAGCAAGCCTGCCCCGCCATGGCGAAAGCCGAAAACGTGCCAAACCGACGAACATTCGTAACAACTGCATATTTGATGCATACAAAAAACGAAACACAAAGCCAATTAGACCACTCTTTGATTTGACTGACCTAATTAATAAGCAAACACAAACACCCCGTATCATCAAATAATCGTTCTAAAATCCGAACTCCCAAACATCCCTAATTTCACAAAAACCCTAAATTAAAACAAAACCCTAATTGATTTTCACAAAAAACCCTAAATTAAAAAAAACCCTAATCGATTTCAGCACATTACATACCGTACGAAAAAAAAACCTAAAATAAACGAAAACCCTAATCTCCAAAAACAACCCTAGATCTATAAAAACCCTAAATCTATGAACATAAAATCATACCAGTTATTTCAGAACATAGAATCTTACCAAGTATTTCAGTACATCTCAATCTCATAAACCCAACCAAACCACTAATCAACAAAGTACCACTCTCTAGTAAAGTGCATCGTCATCCGCAAACCCAATAACATGCAGAGACTTACCGAGAAAGAGAGCATCAAAAGTGAATTAGGAAGTGGTATAGTAAATATCGCCGTAAGAGGAGAGAGACAATAAGATGAAAGTGGGAGAGGGATAAAAAAGTAAATATCGACTATTGAAACCCGTGTACTTCTTTACACGTTTTTTAAGACGGACCGTGTAAAATTTATAAATTCGTGAACAACTACTAATCTATTCAAGTTCACAAGTTTATTTTGCAACTTGATCGAGAAACATATGGGCCTTGAAATAATATCGGGCTGCTTGAAAAGCATCCTCCATATTCGAGGAATATACGAATGTGTGCATCTAAATTTTTTATTTCTACTTTGGGTTTCGTCTATTTAAAGTACATTATGTTTTCCTGAAATGCTACTATTTTTCGATAGAACCACTTGCCTAAAGCTTTTTTAAAAACTAATTAATTATTCAACACATGGTATATCATGTAGATATATTAGTACTAGCTTAAAGACCTACGTAACCCTGAGTTATTTTAAAGAATTTATTTTGTAAGAAGTAATGTGTGTGAATAAAGTAAAAAAATCAACGAACGTAATAATGTTCCATTAATATTTGAAAGGATTAATCAGTAATAAGTGAAGTATTCGACAACAAATTGACGTATTGTGCAATAAAAAAATAAGAAACGTCAAAATGCATTGTAGTCTTCAAACTTGATGGTTTTGAAGAGTATAGTGAGACACATTGAAGTAATATCCAAATGTTTGTTCATTTAAAACCTAGCAGTTTATTCTAAAAAAAAGCAAGTTAAAGTAGGTTATGATTGGTAATATATATGATTAGCAAATATTGTATAAAACATGTCATATGTGTATTGTACGTACCTCTTGAAATTTGATCATAGACCGTGAAGCACTTCTTTGTAGACGACAATTGTAGTAGTTTTCGAAACATTACCTTCGTCATCACAAACTACAACCTTCAAACCTCTTTTACTTTTGACTTTTGAAAGAGAAACATATAATTGTTCATGTGTGAAAACAGGACGTGATAGGTACAAACAAACTTTTGAAAGCGATTGACCCTGGCTCTTGTTAATTGTCATAGCAAATGAAACTGATAAATGATATTGTTTCCTTACAATCTTTAGTGGTAGACGCTTATCAAACGGAGTAATTCTCAACCTTGGTATGATAACCTTTTTCCAAAGTGTGTTCCATTAATGATTTGTGCTTGAATTGAAGTTCTTGTTAATTTAAGAACTTGAAGCCTTGTCCCGTTACATAATCCATTTGCTTAATCAATATTTCGCAACAACATTATCGGGACACCCATTTTTAATGCAAGTCTGTGGGTTGGAACACCAAAGTGTGTTTAATTGTAGAAGCTTTTGTTTTTTGGTTGTTCTATTTTGTTGTGACTTCTACATACCATATGAAAGAGTGAACATGAGGCTGACGTCAATGCGTCAAGTAATATAACATCATTTAGTAAAGTAAACATCGACCAATGGTATTTGAGATTTATTATTTGATAACGTTAATGCGTCAAGTAAACATCCAGTTGGTTTTATTCATCATATCCTTCGATTGTAGTTACCACTTGTCATGATGAATTAATATATGACTTGATGAATTTTGTTAAACGATTGACTTGTTCCTATTCAATAATCTTTCAAATATTAACTTTATTGACGTTAAATATTGGTTTCTACAAACATTTTAATGAACAAACCCATTTGTTAATAATACATTTTGGTCATATTTTAGTGCTCTAACTGTGTATTATATATTAAAGGACACCATGTTTTAGTTTTGAAACTAAACAAATATAGGATAAAAACTTATAGTATATTATAAACAACCATTTATAGCAAATAAACTTTTATTATACTCATTAGAATTTAAACTGATTGAGATATACCAATCACAAACACTCAAACCAATGGTTCACATATCTAACTTTCTATTATATATAAGCCAACCATATTTAAGTTTTGATACTAAACTTTTAGCAAATATTATAAACAAGAATTTATAGCAAACAAAATTATATTATACCGGAAATAACATTCACTTTATTCAAGGATGTTTATAAAAAGCACTCCAACAGACAAATACCTGGATACTAACTTATAAAACCCAACAAACAATTTAAACTGATTGGGACAAACCAATCACAAAGACTGAAACCAAGTGTTAAAAATAACTTAAAAATAAAAAAAGTACCATAAAGTTATTGCCAGCGAGAATCACAACAATTTCTAATACTTTCAAGGATCTTTTTCTATCTTGACCTCAACAACCTTCTTGTTAGGTCTGAAAATCAGAATCAATAAGCAATATAGTGATAAGTTTAGAGAGAAGAAAGTAGAGAGAGAAAGAGGGAGGAGGATAATGAAATGAAACTTGAATACTCATACAAGACACACCTCACAAATTAGGGGTATGGGGTATTTGATCATCCCATTTTACAATAATGAGCATAAAGCCCTTGACTTTTAGACTTTTATCATTTAGCCCCTTTGACTTTTAGACTTTTTCTATTTAGCCAAGTCTTGTGACTTTATTTTAGTCACAAGCCTTTTACTTACAAGACATTTATCTTAATAGATATTTTGTGTTTTTCCTTATTTTTATTTTTTTTTTCTATTTTTTTTTTTTATTTTATATTAATTTTTTTTTGTTTTTCATTTATTTTTTAGTCATTTATCAATCCTAACACTTCTTTTTACCATTTTTAGACTCACTCCCTGGTTCAGCTTTACGCTTGTTTGTCTTCTCCTTATCATCAGGACTTGTAGCCATGCATTTATGAGCATTCGTAGGTGTTGTGTTTTCGTCAGTCCATGACTCCAAATCTTGTAGTTACAAATAAAATTTAAGCATCGGTTAAGATATAAAAGGCATAATGGTTGACTACTAAATAGAAACAACATATGCTACTTACCAATGAAGTGATATCCAGGGCTGTTTTACTTGATGCTTCATTATCCTGAAAACGCCAAAATAATAAATGTAGTAATTTTTTTTGCACAAATAATTGAATAGGAACACATTGTAATTGCAGGAAACATCCAATTAGAAAAATCACCTTAACTGGTGTAGCACAAGGTATGATAGACTCGATAATATTCGGATCATTAGAGAGACGCAAAACATTGAAAACAGACAATAGATTTTTGGCATTGTAATCGTCAATTACAACTTTGAAGGCATACCTGGTACCAATTAAAGAGGTAATCTCCGAAGGATATAAACCATCAAATTCGCTCTATGGATTATAATGAACAAATGTATTAGAATATTAGTAAAACATATAATATCATTATGCTTATATTTGTATACGCACCTTTGCATACTTATCACATAATTGATAAGCGGATCGACCAACTATAGCCTGAACCTCATCATTAAATAGAGACAATGACATTGTCCCAGTTTCATCCTGAACACGAATTTGCAGACGAAACCTAATGGGCAATTACAACAGATTTTTAATATCTATATGTACATTGAATGATTAAATCGGTAATTAAGCTTTTATCAACTGATTATAAAAAAATATAACTCACTGTGATTTAATCAACAAAACCCAAGCCTGGCACTTTCTGCGCCACCAATCATTAGGCCAATCCGTAGCTTTTTTTAGGACTTCAGATTCAAGATCAATGTATTCAGGTGACTTTATAACCTTCGTACGACATGTCCTGTATCTGAGGTACCACCATCCTTCATCTTCTTGTATAGCAATCACAATACCAACAATAACAGAAGGAACACCCTAACAAAAAAGTAAAAATATATTTATCGACCAACGTGAAACGTAGGATAATTGCTAACCAGCAAATGTCTGGCATTCAAAGAATTGTAGTCAATTATATTGGTTTTGTACATGTGCCACATCAAAGAGTTAAACCCCCAAAAAAAAAATAAAACATGTTTTACGCTAGGAGGCTTTGTTTAGAAAATCATCCTTAGTAGAGTTTTTGGAAACAGTAGATATTTTTGTTGCAGTTTTTTTCCGATTATTCATTTGATTGCTTAGCAAACAACCTATGCCAGGAAACAAACTAAAATTAAAAACTTATATTACATTTCAAAATAAATCTTAAAATATGTTATTTTCTCTCAAATACCTTTGCCAAACTCTTTGACCTCTTTCAATTCATCTTCTGAAATACATTCGTTGCCATTAAAAAGATACAATTTTGTTCCCTAGTACCCATTTTGTCACATATCTTGCCTACATAAAAATGGCAAGGATTCAAATAAGACAATTAAAATGAATACGTATATTAAAACATACCAAGATTACTATTTTAAAATTGAATGTCATAGAATTTACCATCCCAAAACTTCATCCATTGCCAAGTTGAGGACTAAAAATTAATCCTTCCATGGGTCATCTCCGTAGTTCAAAAAAGTTTACAATTGCAGCGCAAGATCGCCCAACAAAGTGCAATTAATCTCATTGCCCCTACAAATAACATTACAAAGAAATTTATCAGCAAAATAGGTTTTGTTGGAATTGTATTTGAATAAACGTTAAAATACTAATCTGGTAAATATTTACTTATCATCAAGGAGTGTTAGTGGCTTCTTCTTTCCTACTTTCTCATTTTTATCATAGTTATCAAGATCTTCACAAGCAGAAACTTGACCAACAATATATGTACATGACATACAAATTAAAAAACTGGTTTATAAAACTTTTTACAGGGCTGATATTATCATGATGGTTAATGACATTGTATATTCACACATTTAGAAAATATCGTAATCATACATACCAAATTAACCATCCTCTTCTTTTTGTAAATTAGTTATCGATTTATAAGGTCTCCAAGCAAAACCATGGTATGATCCATTAAAATCAGAACATGTTGCAACTTTTGTATTCGATAAGAAGCTAAGGCGCAAATCTTTGTTCACTATACGAAATTTGGGTTGGATTTCCCCAACTGATGCTTAAATCGATTGATCAATCCCATTCTGGCAGTCGCCTGCATCTTGGTATTCTGGCAAAAAAAACGAATTAATGTTATGTAAAGAGATAATCCTTAGGACAAACTTTAAAGATAATCTTACAAAATAAGAAAGACTTACATGCTCATCCATGACTATCAGCTCCATGTTCTTGATGTGTTGTTTATTATACACTGGATGCAGCCAAGTACGAATTATCTGGACACACAATTTAATGTTGTCCTTCATAGGAGACAAATCACTAATATAACCAGAAACGAATGTAGCCATAGCTTTTTCAAACAGTGGAAAATGATTTGTGAAAGATTATTGTGTACAATTAGCACAAAGACATATGGATTATATAGTATCAAAGTTCCCAAAAATAAGTTGAACAATATATTAAATAGATTTTAATAATTTAATTCATTTCCCTGTTTACTTATAAGAGAATATCAAGTTTGACTCAGAAATATTTCAAACAAAAATAGGCAACTTATGTATCTCAATTGATAAAAGGTTTCTTACAAAATCAAACACCATTTCACCCATTAGCCCTAAATAATTTTTAGGGTTTTTCAATTGTATTTCGCAAATTTTAAATTATTTAGACCTAATTCATACATATTATTGAGACCTAATTATATCTTGTTTATACAAATTCGAAGACATAACAATGAAAAAGAATAAACTAATTGTAAAAAAATGCCACAAAAATAAGAAAAAGTTACCTTTAATCATTTCCATCTTTAAGAGTTGACATCAAAATACAACTATGATCCATTTTGTATGTTAGTCTTGTGTGATTGATGTGATTGTAATTGTTGCTAAATGATGAGGTGTCATTTATACACTTTTTCGAGGCCATTTAACCCTCTAAATCATGCAAATATGATCAAAATACACGCTTCATCGTTTCTTTTTGTGTTTTTAGTACTTGGATGGCACTTGGAGGAAATACACGTGACTTTGGCTTATTTTGGGATGAAACGGACGAGATTACAACTCTACACCAAATTCGATGAAGAAAAGCCATACAACAGCTGGAGATGGCGTCACAAAACCTTGTGACGGCGTCAGGACATCAAAGAGACGGTGTCAGGATTTTTGAAGATGACGTCTGAAGTAGCCGAATATAAGAAACCCTAAGAAGATTCGGCGTGGAGACGACGTCGCAACTTACAAGCGACGCCACCGCGCCTATTATACTATATATAAACTCATATTTAGGGTTAAGGGTGGAATTAGGGAGTCATATTTAGAGTATGATTATTAACAGATTTTGGGTCGATTTTAGGGTTCTTAAACCTTTTTGTATCCACCTTAACTCCATGTACGGATAGGATTCGCGTCTCCTATGGTGGTTGATGAGAATGGATTACGAAACAAATAACATAAAGAAAAGATAGACTACAAGAAAGCTAATATATGGAATTAAATTCTCACTTGAATGAATTCAAGTGAATAGAACTTAGTTAAACAAAGATCGAAACCTAACTATTCCTCACGCAGCGGCGCCAAAAACTTGATGCGGATGTCGCTAAGACTTCACACAGAGTTTTACAACTCCCTAGTTAGTGTACCTAATCGTTGCAGTGTAGTATAGGCAAGACTAAAGGGTTGTTCGTTCTCTAGGGAATTGGTTGGGAAGGCTTTTGGGAAGGCTTGATCACTTTCTAATAGAATTTTAGAGGTTGAGAAAAGATTATTTTTGTGTTTTTATATTTATAAGAAAGCAAGTAAATTTATGGTTTGAGATGTTGGTTTGTTTAACTAATTACTAAACTAATTAACATCTAATCTACTGGTGATAACTTTATGATAAGTAAGTTTATTTACCTAATCATACACTATTTCTCAGATTACTTCTCCTAGATCTGTTGCTTTGTCACACTTGTGATGATCTGTGTAAGTATTTCCTTGGTTATAAACGGATTACACGAATCCGCCATCTATTTAATATTTCATTAAGGCAACGCACAAGTAAGGTAGTATGAAGACTATTACAAGGCTCCTAAGAGTATATTAAATGAATGTGAAATAACTTAAGAGAGATCAACCATATAGTGGGCAAGGTAGTATGAAGACTGTTACCGATGGTATCCTTTCTACACTACTCGCATTTACCTAGACGTATCAACAGCGATACAGACAAAAGCTGATTTTCTAAAGCCTAGCGCGCACATTCATCAACAAGAAGCAACATCAAAAGGATCTACAACCTAAGTTTCATGCAATCATAGATAAATACGAAGGAGGGTTTAGCCTTGCATGTTATAAAGAAAGGAACAAAATAAATTAATCAAACAACACATAGACATATTGAATGATTAAAGATAAATACCATACTTGATTAAAAATGGATTCAAGGTAGTACAGTAGGGTTTTGAGGCCCTAAAAATGACTTATAAAGCTCCTAAAATGACTAGGGTTCGTCTCCCTAGGGTTCGTCTCCCTAGGGTTATACAAAATTATCCTAAAGTTACACACTAAAACCCTAAAAATGGATTTATATTTATAGAGTTGTTGACGCGACAGTGTCACTTTGTAATCTGAACTTTGTCGCCACATAGACGATTCTAGATCCTCTTTAAGTCGTCCATGTCCTGACGCCGTCGCCATAATCCTGACATCGTCACTAGATTGATCACGACGACGTCGTTTTATGCTTGCGACGCCGTTTCCAGCTACTGTTTGCAAAAGTCATCATGAGATTTGGTGTAGGTCCGTAATCTTGTCCGTTTCTTCTCCAAATGAGCCCAAATCACATGTATTTCCTCCAAAAGTCATCCAAGTGCAAAAAACCAAAAAACAAACGATTAAGCACGTAATCTAGGCATATTTGTATGATTTAGTGGGTTAAATGACCCCGAAATAGTGCATAAAATGACACCTCATGTAACACCCCGTGTTTTAGGGTCATTGACGTCGTCAATAAATTCACAATGTATTTTTAGTATTGTACGCGTTTGCTTTTAATCGTAATCGTTAAGTTAAATCGCGTAAACTAAAAACGATCATTCAATGTAAACGGGCATCAAACAATTAAATGTTTACATCAAGCAAGGGTTAAGTAATTATTTTGAGGATAATTATTAACATTGTTCATTTATTTTTATTGTTTACGTAAATTTATTACGTTTCGCGATAAAGGGCGTTCAGGCATACCCGAAACCACATTAATTAATCTACGCTTCAACAAATGCTTATTTATATTTTCAATGACCAAAGTTTACAAAACATTACCCATATGCATATACATATACACGTCCATATGTATGTAGGAAGCAACCAAGACATATAAATTACAAGACTTACACTTTTAATAAAGGAAACTACAACTTACACTTTCATAATACAAGTAATACTTTCATTTTCTTTATTATGCAAGTAAATATCTAGAGAAACACTCTCCTCTTTTTCATGGGATAATCCCTACTATTTGATGACAAAGAAACATAAGTAATAAAAGAAAGACATGTACAAGTATAGAGCTTATAAGACTTATAGCAAGAATAGTGATTTTGACTAACTATTACCCCAAAACCCTCTTGTTGCCGTCCACCCCCCCCCCTCTTTGCTACTCTCATTGGTATTTTTGGTCTTTATTTATACTTTTGGTTAGTCTTGTATGCATATAAGTCTTGCACTTTTTAAGAGTTAGCACATACACTTTAACACTTTACCAAAAATCAAAACCATTCTCCCTTTTCTCTCAAATAAGCCCACGGCATCAAACACCCATTTTAGCAAATCCATAGCTTGATTTTCTAAGACCATACAAGCATACATACATTCTTCCTATGATAACCTAAGGTGTTTTGAAGGGTTGGCTAAGCATTTTCAAGATTTGAGCAAGTAATTACAAGATTAGGGTTTTCAACCTAATCTAGGGTTTTATCTTTTGCAAGCTTGGGTTTAAATTCTAAACAAGGGTTTAGAACATATTTCTTATCATCATACATCACTCTAAGGTTATCTAAAAGCCCTTATCTTTTCATTTCATGAGTTTATATGTATATGATGTTCTATGTAGCAAAATTACCATTTAGGATATGTTTAACTAGTAAAAATGCATTTTTCTTGTAAACATAATTTTATGAACTTGTACACATGTTATATGAATGGTATTATGAAGTTACAAAAGTAATATAAGTCTTGTATACTCATGGTTTATGTGTAAAAATGGATATGTATAAACTAGTGATTAAAGTTTACTTAAGAAAGTTATGGTTTAAAATTTTTGTTATGGACTTGCTAACTTGGATATTTGGACAAGATATGGACTAATGGACTTTTTTATATGTAAGATATAAAAGGTATATAGTAATAAAAGATTGGTGGTATTTTAATTGGTTGAAAAGTATATGAAACAAAAGTATATAATTAAATATAAAAAGGGATGTTTGATTTTGAATTCCATACAGTGGGTTTTACATTTTATAAAAATAGTACACCTCATGACGATTCCAAAAAGGATATAAGGTTTTTAATGGCGTTTATATAATATGTTTCAAGTTAAAGAAATACATATACAATGTTTGAGGTTTTATGAACTTATATTGATGTTAGATAAGTCATTAAACTAAAGTTATAACTAGATGGGAGTGCTTGTATGTTAATGGTTATTGAATAAAAAGCGTAGCCATAGTTAAAACGATAAAATTATGGTAAATATTAAAGTTTGTGGTTTGTAAGTATATAGATGGACTTATAAAGTTGGATACATGAGGACTTGGGATGACAAATGGTTATGGACAAATGGACTCTAATATATGTATGATATATAACATATATGATATATAAGACATGTGGTGGATTACAAAATTTAAGAGTATGAAAACAAAGGTTAAAAATGGACTTATGAAAGACATCCAAACATTCTGTCCAAAAGTGTTATAAAAATATACTTATTTTATATTTTTATAAGATAATACATTTCACGACGATTCCGAAAAGGTAAGAAACTTGTTAAACGGATTAATAACGAAAAAGTTACGTTAAAAACGAGTTATACGTTAATTAAACGGAGTTTATAAAATAATTTTTATAAAATTTATATCAAACAGCAAGTTTGATATTTTTAACAAATAATACATATTTTTGGGATTCCAAAATGATAAGAATCGTAATTTTTCAATTAATAACGAACGAGTTATGAATTTCGCAAGTTTACGACAATTAATACTTTTATAAAACTATTTTTATAAAAGTTACTGTTCATGACAGAAAGTTATATTTTTGTAAACCTCATAAAATTATAGAACTTTCAATTACGAGATCGTGCTCGAAAGAATCGTTAAAAACGGAGCTATAACGAATAAAATACGACATTTACGGGGTTTACGACAACAAATACGAGTTAAATAAAACTTACGTCTGATGTGAACAGTAAAAGTTACTGTTCACCAGGGGGTCAAAATATGGAAAATGTCAAATTATGATAACTCGTCTTAATACGAAAAGATGGGCATAAGAAACGCAAGAAACGGATTAGAAACGTGAAAGTTATGACGATTTTACCAAAAGTATGTTTATAAACATTTTAATTTTATAAACATGTTTTCACTTAAACATTTAGATGGTGATTAGCTATATAGACATATGCATGGTAAGAGTACTTAATGTAATTAGTACTTATACGACCTTAATTTAATTAGGTTGCATTTGATCGATTCGCGTGACGCGTTATTTGCGATATACTTGGCATTACTCACTCAAGGTGAGTTCATAGCCCCACTTTTTACATGTTTTTGGTTTTATAAGTTTTTGGGGTGAAAAACATGCAATGCTTTACAATTGGACACAAGTGGTTAAGTTTCATGTTATGATTACGTGTTGCCTAAGTAGCGATAACCCATATCTAAGCCCATTATCATGAACTGTCAATTACTGGACTGTGAGCGCGAATGTTATGAATAGATCTATTGGGTTTGACAACCCCGTTCGGGTGATTAGCTATCACTAGACAAACGAACGTATACCATGTCGAATATAGGATGTTGCGGGTTAGAACATCACCACGGGCAATGTAGGCCATTAATTTGGCATTCATACACGTCAAGCTTCAGTGTCATGAGCTTAGAGCAACGTAATTACATTTATATGATGTCTGCATCTGTTGCATTATCATACACTTGGGAAATCTTGTGGTCCTACAATATATGAATTATCAAACCTATGAATTCACCAACATTATTGTTGACGTTTTAAAGCAATGTTTTTCAGGGGATCAATAGGCACGAGGTGCAATGGATACATTGGTGGTTTTGATTTGGATGTCATGCATTAAAGATTTTGTCGCATTTCATTTTGTTAGCTGTTATGGGCGGAAAATCTTTGTATTTTGATCAAGTGAACAAGTTAAGCTTCGGGCTTATGTAACAATTACTTTGTTAAATCCAATGTATCGTTTTCAAACGACTTTTTGGTCGTTCTATATATATCTTGTGTTATTGATCTAAGAAGTAACACGCCCCGGACCATTATTCCGCTGCGACCCAATTTGGGGTCTTTTTCGTTTATACATTCAAGCAACTTTTCTTTTAACCCTTTTTTTAGCCTTTTTGCTTAACAACTTAGTTTAGCTTATTTCCTACTTATTTAAATAAGTTGTTTTCACCATTTTATTTTTCCTAGATTAAGCATTGTCCAAAGTACTTTCCATGAATTTTTTAGAATTTTCCCATTTAGTTTAGTATTTTTAATTAATTTTTTAGATTAAACCAGTTTTAAATTCATAATAAATAAAATAAAAATCAAAAAAATATAATTCTTTTTTTTTAATTTTCTTTAATCATTTAGGACTTTTAAAAATTAAATTTGTAATTGTAGGGTTAAAATTTGAATTATTTGCTTTTATGTCGCGTTTTTAAATTCCCGTTTACGTTTTTTTAAGTTCGATCTTTAATTGCTTTCATTGTTTACTTGCATTTATTGTTTTTTGCATATTATTAGCAGAAATAGAATACAAACCAAATCTTTGATCATTCAAACACGCGATCACGGACTTAATCACGATTCTCAATTCACGCCTTGTCGGGAAATGACCCAGGAATGTTTTTTTGAATTTTACTTTGGTCAAAAGTAACCCTTCTATAAAGCCTTACAGAATACTTACTCTCTCTTCTTAATTGATATTTTGGTTATATATTATATATATGTATTAAGCAATTATTACTATATATATATATATATATATTATTTACATATTATACATATATATATATATATATATATATATATATATATATATATTGTAAGGAATTTTTCAAGTCAGGTAGATCTTTCGGTTTAATTTATTGTTGCTATGTTATTAATTGTGCCTTATTATTTGTCCTTGGCATTTAATTATTTAATTCTCTCTTTTGATTGTTAAGTTATGATCTCGTCGTTTTATCGCTTTCTTTATTATTTTATGTAGTGCGTTTAAGTGATCCTTGTGCTTCTAAGTAAGTATTAAGTCGAGGTTGTGAGAACTCTTGGTGTATCGTGATCTACGACGCCAAGTGTTTTCTTTTCTTCCAAGTGAATGACCATTATTCATTGGTGGGTCGACCCATGACCCCTTAACATTATTACTCGGTTAGGAGTGCAAGCTAATATAGAGACCACCTATTTAGGATTAAGCATATCTCTTAAAATAAGTGGCTTTAAGATTGCGACAATACATTGCACTAAAGATCATTATAATTAATTGCGTTAATCCTTTCTATTTGTCACTACTATTCCAATTCCCTTTTCGACAAGCAAGGCTTACCACCAAAACAACTCCACTATAATATCTAATATTCAAACAAGCTTTCTTTCCTGCTTTCTTAGGTAGAATAATAAAATCAATTAGACGATTAGAGACACAAATCTTTCTTTAGGTCGACACCTGTACTTACCAATCACTACACTATACACGATAGGGTACACTGCTCTTTAGTGCGTAGGAATAGTCAAGGTAGTTAGGGTTTTATAAATTTAAAACCTGATGTAGTTTTTATTTAAAAGAAATTACACATCAATGATCACCCAACCCTAGTACCCGCTAATCCCATGTTCAAGAGGTTATCTAATAACAGGATTAACATGATCTAAACCACCATCAATACTACTAAAACCTAGGGGTACACGATAGTCAAATGATATCCAACAAAACAATGGTGAGACAAAGAGATCAAAAATAAATAACCAAGGAATAATTAACAAATTAAGTAACAAGAACAAAATTAAACATAATAAATATCAAGCATTAACAAATTAATCCGAGATCAAATAAATCATTGAAAATAATTAATTGAAATCAAACCGTAATTGTTGAAGAATCATGTAAAAGTCATGCTAAAATGATGCTCCCGATCTTCTAGTTGGATTTTGTGGCGAACCCCGAAGGGGTTCACCCTATACCAGAATCAAGCAAGCAGGCTACCTGCTTCCTTTTCTACTTGCTGCGTTAATAAACAAAATGGATAAATCCCTTTTATCTCTTGCGTCGGCAGAGGAGAAAAACCTAAGAAATTGACTAATGAATGGATGAATCCTTTTAGTATTTATAATAACTTCCAAGTTTGAGGCTTTTGCACAAATGGCCCTCCATCGTACTTGTTGTTTTATATTTGATCCTCCAATATTCGTAGATTTTTTACAACTTCAATCCCTGAATGAGTCATACTTTATGGCGTAACGGCATCGACCACGTTACGCCGTAAACCTTTTGACGCAACATTTCATAATTTAGTATTTAAATTATTTACGGCTTAATTAAATCATCACGTTACGCCGTAACCCTTAGTCAACATAAATATATTTTCCATAATAATATTTTACGGCGTAACTCATACGAAACGTTACGCCGTAATGCCTCGTCAGTACCGAATCTTCGTTATTAATAATTTATTACGGCGTAACTCTTGCAGGACTTTACGTCGTAAAGCTTCTAAGCTTCCAATACGACAACATTATAATATAGTACCCCTACTAAATAATATAGTAGTGGAACTATTCTTCATTTGGCTTTTAGGCTGCATCCTATAGGATTTTAGTAGTCCTTCATTGAATTTTTGTATCTCTACTAAATAAACTAGTATTGGTACTATTTTTGCACATATTTCGCCATTTTCCGTTCTAATGCCTCTAATTACCCGAATTCGCAAAATAAATGAATTAAGTATCGAATTCATATAAAATTGATATAAAGCAAGGCAATAAACGCGGAAATTTGACATGAAAAAGTATTAAATATATGATGTTATCAAATATCCCCCCACTTGACTTCTACTTTCCCTCAAGTAGAACCTTTAAAATAATTCTCAAAAAGATATCTCCCTAGTTATCAAGGGAGATATGAATTTAAAAATTACCTATCCTAGAAAATTCCAAACCGAGCACCTCACAAAACGGAAAAACAAATCACACTCATACTCTCACTAATCTATGTGTTTCATTTTTTGGTGATCACTCAACTGCTCAGTCATGGCGAGTATTCTGTCATAAGCTTGGAAAGGATATTAATCTCCACCACTAGAGTCTAGATGCAATTGTTTAAAAAGACAAATGGGTTGACACAACACAAAGGCTTACGGGGTAAATCATTCTATAAATGCAATCTTTACCAAACGTGTTACACTAACTGTCACACCCCGCCAAAGCGGAAACGCGAGGCGTAAACAAGAATGGATATCATCACAACACATGGTGTCTATATAGAGAATACTAAAATGAAAACTAAAGTAAAGCAAAGACACAAAGTGTCATAACAATACCCAAAACCTAATGGTGTCTTTATTAATGAGAAAGAGGTCTCGTCAATAAATGACATGCAGAACATAATCCAAACAATTCATGCAAACGCATTTATTCAAACAGAAAGCATAAATAACTCCAAGCATCCTACGGTCTCTTCTAGCCACTTCGCTCTATCTTAGCACCATTAAGCTCACCTGAAAATGATGCTTAAAAACGTCAACACAACGGTTGGTGAGAGTCATAGGTTTAAGACACACATTATAAACCTTTCAAACCAATTACTGTGATTATCAAAACAATATAGGACAATTATGCAACATATGAACTTATGCTAACATGCAAACCAAATCACCATATCAAACCAACCATACATATACTGGGTAGGCGTACCCCTCCGATCCCACATACGTCACTTACGCACCTAAAAGTCTACCAGCTGAAGCTTATATTTAGGCCTGGACCCATACCAATTCACTGAGTTGATCAATCTCAAATTAACGATCCGTGAGATGATCAGCCCCACTATTAATGATCCTCAACACAACACAATATCATGCAACAACAAGCCATATGCAGTCACATAATGTCCACACGCAATCAAAACACATAATCACAGCAATTCAAAACATTTCCAAAACACTTAGCATCATTTCCATCCCAATTTAAAACATTAAAAAGAGGGACTATGAAACTCACCTGATGCTTAGCTTCCCAAAAGAATCCAACAAAAGCTTCACAAACACTTCACGGATAATCTAAACAATTAAGCACACAATAAGCTACCATCAATTAGGCATTCAACCCAATATGATGTAACCTCAACTATGATGGATATCTAAGCTATCTACCATAGTTCTATACTTGATTTAACCCTTTTCCAACTCCTACATATGCCATTTACACTTCAATGCTACACTTTAAATTTTCTGGTTTTGAGCAGAATTTTATACTCACTTACACGTCCTAAACGTACCACTTAAACACTTCCACAATTCAAACCAAAATTCATCATGCTACATATATGTCCTATGAACCTCTCATAGCTCTCCCAAAGCCATTACCCTTTTACAAATACCCTTTAGAAATTCATTAATCCAAAGTGTCCAGAATTCGTCCAGAATCTGACCCCCTAAAAGTATGACGTTAGATAACCAACTTAAACTTCATAACCTACTTAGAAAAAATTCAGGGGTCACACACAATATATAAACTAACTTCCACGTGATTTAGAGCCTCTAACTAGATGTCTAAGTATTTTTAGAAAAATCAAAACCAAAACTGAAATTCGTCACTGTTTTACACACTGATTTTGTAACGACCTTTTGACCCACTTCCCGACCATAAAAACTCACGAGGCCAACTTTTCTGGAAAGTAGACTCTTTGAGGTTATCTCCAGTATATTGTAATTTGTTTATTTGAATTTTTATGAATGAGTTATGCTCGTTACAAAACTGTCTAACTTTCTGTAGTGAATTAAACAACTAATTCGGGCGATCTAGACCCTAACGCATGATCAAATCTTGTAACCAATTAAACTAATGATTAAACAATCATTATAACATTATAAACTTCCAGAAAAATCAAAGCCCTAATTTATAAACCCTAATCCATCATACTTAGATTACATTAATTGAAAATTAAATAACTAGAACTAAACAAGGATTAGAAAATACCTTAACCAAGAACCCTAAAATTCTCTTCTTTTTCTTCTCTTGTAAAAATTGGCCAACTTCAATAGGGGTTTAGGGTTTTTTTTGTATTTATAGGCTCTAAGGTAATCCTAGATAAAGCCTAGTTAGTGTTTGATTTCTAATACAACTCTATTTTTTTCTTTTCTTTTCTTTTTTTCTTTTAAAATTCGTATTTTACTATTCTTCTATAATAAAAAAATAAAAAAAATTATTAGTTAATTATTTTGCTTAAGTTTTATAAAAACCTAAGTTAATTTGGTAAACCATTTTGCTTATAAACTACTTTCTAAAAATAACTTTTCATTTCCAAATTCACTTTCCAAAAATAAAAAGTCTTCCAAAAACTCTCATATTTTAACAAACTTATTTCTTTCACAAATGACACACTTCCCATTTTAATCCATCACCTAGACATCCTCATATTAACCAAAACAATTCTCTCAAAATACCCAATCAATTCCATTATCACTATAAGTGATTAAAATGAAATTTCTCCATCAAATAACTCATTTCTCTTAACTTAACCTCTAAAACCTAAACTTATCTTAAATTACTAACACAAAAATACGTATACGTATAATTACTTACACAATTAACGCGAAACCGCTTCAATCACCGAAATCATTTCCTTGTCACCAAAAGTGAACGAAATGAACTTCACAAAATTCAACACAAATCCAATCCCAATGAGACGATCACGCTCAATGGATTGATTATCCAATCTCACATATCCCACACAAACACATATAAACACGTATAAACACATAACCATACATTGCAACAGATACATTTAGGTCAACACTACGGTTTGACCAACCTGCTCAAGTCATGGTTGTCACAGTATCCCCACCTTGAGAAAATCTCGTCCCGAGATTTAACTACTCGAGGCATTAGCACTATCGACAAACAACGGAGGACACTTAGACCTCATTTGATCCTTGCGTTCCTAAGTAAGCTCAGGACCACGCTTCGAATCCCAACGAACTTTCACTAATGCTATCATACTACGCTTTTACTCATGACCTCTCGGTCCACAACATCATCGGTTCCTTGACAAAACAAAGAGTCTTGTCAACCTTAACCTCGACTAACTTCCAAAATCCGAATCCAACTGCTAATGACTTTGCTTACCCCCACAAGGGTGCAATTAGCAACACAACAACCCCAAACGAAAAGAAGCATCCCACTACATGTACCTCGCTCGTCATCGAGAAAACTTATCAAAACCCTTAAGTTATTGTAACAACGTGTTTTATATCTTAACCTCGCAACTCATCAAACAAGAACTGTCTTGAAATTAAGATATAAGATGTTACAAAGCTCAACGTATCTAAAGAATCCACGCAAATTCAGGTTTACTAAAACTTTTAGCACCTCCCAATCAAGATAAAAACTGGGTTTCTGTTCTAAATAACTGCAAGCCATTGAGATGTTTTGAAAACTTTGAAACTTTTGTTCAAACTTTATTTACAGTGTGTCATTATTAAATGACATTTCTAAAGCCGTAAATATTATCGATTACAAAAGACATGTCATGAAACATATTTTTGGTATTTTCTGATTTTATAATTTTCTATTTTCTTTTTCTGGGTTTTATATTTTTTATATTTTCTTTTTCATAAAATATATTCTATTAAATGAAAAATTATTTTGATTTTTTTATATGTTTTGGTATTATACATTAGTACCCGAAGAAGGTACACCATCACTCTTTCATCTTCTTCTGCTCGAGACTCTTAAGTGTTTTTGAGACATGTTTCATCTCCAAGCTTGTTGATTAGGTTTTTAATCTTTCCCTTGGAAAAGCTTTGGCGAACGATGTCTGCCAACTCATTTACTCAGTCCAGACGATGTTAAAGCTCAACCACTCCCCATTTTGACTTGTTCTTTGATTATGTGATACGGACCATCAATCATGCTTCGTATCTGTTAGAGTTGGACGTTGATATAGCAAAGAGGCGATAGAATCTTGTTATTACAGTATTGAGGATTTTCAAATCCATATTGTCAGTGGTGATATCATTCATAGGATTTTGAGGCACTACCATCCATATAGAGGCAATGTATTCCTGACCCTCTGTGTACTGGACGATGCAAATCTTTTCTGCTTTTTTTGAGGACAAACTGACAAGTCTTGTCTCTAAGAACTAGGCACGCCAGAAGTACCTTCTTCTTGTATTCTTGACGCCGGTGTGATTACACTACATATGCGGTTAGTCAAATACTAGTATCTTTTCAAGTACCAAAGGCCAATATTGTGGCCTCCTCTCAGGTATCAAAAGTCCGTTTTACTAATGTTAATTGCTTTTTGGTTAGGTAGTGCATGTATCGGGTCATTACATGCATACTACAAATACAAGATCAGTTCTACTAGATGTAAGATACATAAGGGAGCCGATCATACCACGATAATATGTAGGATCAACTATTTTCCTCTGTAGATCTTCATCCAGATTGGTTCTCTCTACCATAGGGTTGTCAACCGTGTTACTAGATTCCATACCATATTTCTTAAGAATTTCTAAAGAATATTTTGTTTGGTTTATAAAGATGCCTTTGGAACTTTGAGAAATTTGAAGTCTGAGAAAAATTGACATTTTGCCCATCATTGACATCTTAAACTTAGAACTCGTTTTATCAACAAATATATCACATAGACTAGGATCAGTATATGCAAAATTAGTATTCATTGACGTATATTGTGTACATGAGAATATCTTTGCCTTCTTTACTTGTGAATAATGTGGGGTCGACAACATATTTGGAGAACTTTTAGGACAGTAGAAAGCTTGAAAACATATCATACCACGCACGTGGAGCCTACTTTAAGCCATAGAGTGCCTTCTTCATCTTGTACACATGGGTAGGATTGTCTTGATACACAAAGCCCCCTGGTTGATTAACATAGACTTCTTCACGTAGCTCGCCATTCAAAAAAGCGGTCTTGACATCCATTTGGTAGATTGTCATGTTCTTGTTGGCGGCATTTGCAATGAGGATTTTGATTGCTTCTATGCGTGCAATTGGTGCGAAGGACTCTTCAAAATCAATTCCATCTTCTTGATGATATCCCTTAGCTACGAGCCTTGCCTTGTTTTTCAGTACCCCTCCAAATTCGTCTTGCTTAACTTTAAAGACCTACTTTAGTTTAATTATCATGACTAAATCTAGATAGGGTACAAGCTCCTAAACATCCAATCGTTTGAACTCGTAAATTTCTTCTTGTAAAGCATCGACCTATGAAGATTCCAACAATGCTTCTTTAAAGTTCTTGGGTTCGACGGAGGTGAGGCAAGCATCAAAGGAACACCACATGGCATTGGTCTGAACTGTTTTCATGTTGAGACATGTCGAGAAGGATTGCCTATCACATTTTCTAAAGGACGATTCTTCGTCCATTTGCTGATATGTTCAAAAGGTGGGTTGGCTGGTTGAATAATTGATGATGATTCTTGAGAACTTGGTTCTTAAGTAAGAATATCAAGAAAGGGAACATTATCAAATGGTGATGGTTGTAACTGTTCTTCAACACCTTCAAAACTAACTAGAGACTATGTTTCTTGTATTGTTGATGAAGTACTAGCAGCTGGTGCATCTTGTTCAATGGAAGTTGACAAAGGTGAACTGGTTGGATCAGCAGGTCTTGGAGCAGTAGCTGCTGGAACTAGAGAAACAACACTTGGTAGAGGATTAAAGTACTCATCGAACATTGATTGGAACAAAATATCCCAATCATTCCTAGTTGGTAGAACATAATGTGTTAAGGAAGGAGGATTTTGTACGAGTCCTAAACTGATTGTTCTAGGAGTCATCAGATGAGGCTCGGGCCCTGAACCAAATTTTTCAAAAGCCATAGCTGTTAGCTCATCAAACTTAACATGGATAGTTTCCATGATTAAACGGATCCACCTATTAGAAATTCGGTAAGCCTTTTTTGCAGTTGCGTAGCCGACAAAAATTCGAATATCAGCTTTGGGTTTCAGCTTACCCAGATCCTCACTATCATTGGTTGGATAGCATAACGTACAAAAATTGTCAAAATACGTTAAGACGAGTTTTCTGTCATGTATGAGTTCATAAGGTGTTTTACTGTGACGTTTTTGAATCAAAGAATGGCTTTGGGTATAACAAGCTGTCGCGACTGCCACTGCCCATAGAAATAATGTAACCTTAGAAAATATCAACATCGTGCGTGCAACTTCCACTAAAGTACAGTTATGTCTTTTGACAACGCCGATCTATTGTGGAGAGCGCACAACTGAAGTTTGCGGGGGTCCGGTGTGCCTGTCTTTTTTTTTGTGGTACTTACTAACATATGTTAATAGTGAGATCCCAACATTTCATAATAGGCTGGCAGTGTCTGATTACAAACTCTGTTCCATTATCAGGTTCGTATGGTATGAACTATTATTAGAAGAACTTGAATTTTCTTCGAGTTTTAATCATGTTCTATGGAGTTTCATCTTCTTGTAGTAAAAAACTGTTACAAGTAAACCGTGAGTAGTCATCAATAATAACTAGAATGTACTTCTTCCCATAGATACTTTGAATTATCATTGGACCACACAGATCCATGTGAAACAAATAAAACTTTTCTTGGATTGATTCATTAGACTTGGGTTTATGGGTGTGTTTCTTGCTTTCTCCTAAAGAACATGCAGAGCACAAGTGATCTTTCTGATACTTTAATTTGGGAAGCCTCTGACAAGACCTTGTTTGGCTAGATCATTAATAGCACCAAAGTTTAAATGAGATAATCTTGGATGCCATAACCAAGACTTGGTTTTAGAGGCTTTAGACAAGAGACAGATCAAAGAGGATTGCATAATTTCTTCCAGTGACATTGTGTACAAATTTGAGCCCCTAGATCCCTTGAGTAAATCTACACCTTCCATGTCACGAACATAACAGGTGTGTTTGTGAAATGCTACTTTGAGATCAGAGTTACAAAATTGACCTACTAAACACAAGTTGTGTCCTAACCCCTCCATATAGTAAACTTGAGAAATTGTGACATTTCTTATCTAATAATCCACATAGCCCTTGATTTCTAAAACATGATAATTCCCAAATCTAATTGTACCCATGAATTTACTAACAAAGTTGATGAGCTGAGAGCACTGCCCGGTCATGTGCTTGGAGCAGCCCTAGTCCAGGTACCAGAGGATTATTTGAACGACCTAAAATGGACATGGGAAGAAAATGGAGAGGTGGAAACTTTGGATCTCTAATTTTTGTTGGGTTTTGAGTTGTTAGAAATCTTAGATTCTACACTCTTAGATTTGCTACTCGAACCTACATTGGTTATATTCTTATGTTTTCCTGAATTATTAATATTGGGTGGAGTTTTCTTAACTACTTTTGTTGGAAGGGATTTCTAAGGGGGCACTACTTTAGTGGAGGTGATCCTAGTTAAAGGGAACTTAATACCATCTATAGTGAATGTCTGACCTGTAGGTATCCAACTATAGCCAACATTAGTGAATACTTTACCCGTAGGTTTCTAACTTTTCTTGTTTTTGCTCTTAACAGAATTAGATTTATCACGCACATTCACATCATTAAGATAATCAAGAACACACAAATCATGAATAGCATCAAACATACATTCCTTACTATGTGTAGCTACAAATAGCTCAAAATCAATTTTAAAAATAATGCTTAACATTCGCATTTAAAGACAGGTTTAGAAACTGAATCTTTTTATTTAAACAAGATTTAACGCTCCTAATGTGATATTGTACTTTATTCTTCTTGTTGCTACTGGTTTTTCGCGAGATCCTATTTTTTTGTATTGCATGAAGGCTTTGACCCGCTAGCACAAGTAGAACTAATTACTCCTGTAGAAGGCAACAAAGGATTGTTAGTATCCTTAGTTTTGCAAGAATCTACTTATTTATGTGTGTTTCTTTTTGAGGTACTAGGTTATGCAAACCTAACTTTTTTGTTTTTATATATTGGTGTAACTGCAATCAGCTTCTCACTTTGTTTGCTTAAACTAGGACATGTATCCTTGACATAAACTAGCAACTCCTGAAGCATAGCAAACTTACATGTAGAATCTAAGTCACTATCTAAAGGCCTTAATTCTCTAGCTTGCTCAACTATTTCACGAAGTGTGTTAGCTTGTTCCTATATGTGTTTTAGATAGTCTATATGAGCTTTCCTATTTCTCAGCAACTTAGGAGAAAGAGGTTCTAAATCTAGCTTATACATACCAGGTGCAAGTACTTTGGATATATTTTCAGATTTATTACCCTCAGACACATTTTTTCCCTTTAAAGTAGCAATGTGATCCTTTAATTTGCTGATTGAGTTGTCTTTTGCTTTTAACTAAGCTTTCAATTCATGTATTTCAAAAAATGCAGGAAACTCATGAGTATCCTATTTGTTTTGAGGTTGATTATTTTGAAAACTTTCTTTATATTGTTGTACTTTGATTTCAAGAGAAATACATCGGTTTTCCATTCTAGCACATCTTTTTAAAAGTTCATTATAAACAACCTGTTCAACCATATCATTCTTTTTTGAAAGCTTAGCCTTAAGTTCAACACACTCAGAGTATTCATCAAGAAAAATATTTTCCATACTTTGATAATCAATAATTTTAGCTAAAGAATTCACAGTAGTACGTACAAGATCTTGAGAGATAATAAGCTCCAATAAACGATCATTTTCGAGCAACAATTCTTTCTCTTTTATCTTAAATTTTTTTCTTTCTACAGAACATTTGGCAACCTCAGTTTCTATTTCATTGAAAACTTCTTTCATGTCAGTTATTTTTTTTGTGAAGAATCGTTATAAGCTCATCTAGGATAATATAATCTACGAACCATAGATACGCAGCGACATATAAATAAGAAACAATGTTATCTTTAACAAGGTTTTTACATTACATACAAGCCCCAATTACTATCTGGTCAAGTATAGAAACGATTACTAACATGTAACAGGATCAAAGACACTTTGATCTTATGCTAAACATCTAGACGTCTACATCTTTACTGATGTACACATAAAAACTATGTCTAATGGATCTTATTTATTAGAGAGTCCATATGTGTTACAAAGGGAATCTTAATTGTATTGGGAAATTATAAATCTTTTTCCTAATCTTGTCCTTTATCTTTTAAGGAGATCTTTTAGAATCCTCCATCTTTTGTAGAATTCCATATTGTCGACTTTAATCCTTTTGTTTCATTCTTTATCCTTTTAAGCAAGTTATTTTCTATCATCAAATCAATAATTCCTAACAATCTTCCCCTATTTGATGATGACAAAACAAGCTGTAAACTGATTCCAAGATGATCCATTGTAGCTTAATCGTCAACAATCTTCATCTTCAAATTTGATCTTCCATGAATGAAACAATCTTCAATCTTCCCCTTAACTTAAATTTCCTTTGAACTTATTGATAATTCTCTTCAAACATGACGTCTCAAACATGTTCCCATGCCATGCACACATAATAAGTTGCAAATAATATCATCTTTGTAACATCTTCCCCTTTTTGTCATTATCATGAAACTTTGATCTTTATAACTACAAACCATAGATTACACTTCTAATCCAAGCTTTCCAATGTCTCAAATTACCCTCCATGATGCATAATAAGAATAATGAATTTAAGCAGTAGAAACTTAAACTAGCAGTAGTAATAATGATTTAGCAGCAGTAAAAACCTTCACCTCATGTGGTGCATGTAAATGGTTAAACATTTTAACAATAAGCTTCCCCTGAAACCTATATGTTAACCATTTGTAAAATCTCTCATTCTGTAGGCTTTTTGTAATGATTATTGATGGAGAAAACTCAGTATAACAAACTTGATGTAGAAGTAGAATAACCCAAACTTGTATCTTATGTCTTGTACTATTCACGTGACTCCAAACTCATACTGCTGATTATGAGTAGACCTTAATCTCTTGACAAAATCCTCATCTTCAATGAGACACTGAGCACTACAACGTAACTCCTTTAAGTGATAGCAAACGTGCGCATTGAGCACCATAAGAGAAATCACACATTGCTAGATTTTGCAAGTCTTCATCAACACCGTATAAGCACGAACAAGTTATCTTCAAAATCATCACTAACACTGACTTTTAAGATATGATAAGAACACGTACCTAAGTAATTCCACTTCATCGTCAAATAAGTGATAAACAATCATCTCCGTAATCAATTATTTCAAATAATCCAAAAACGAGCCTTTTAAACATTTAAAAACATCTTCTGTGTGTGTCACCCATCTGTCCAAAATCTTGTATCCATCCGAGAAGAAAAATCATTCCTTGTACGATATCGGATGACATTAACAGTATAAACATTTTCTCGGACGAAACAAACAGTACCTTCGAACAGTATTATCTATGCTAAACTAATATTATCATGTACTTCGAAAGCAGTACTAACTTCCGTGTTTCGAACATGTTAGCACCATAAAATCCCATGTTGAGCAGCTAGTAACATATTGAACGCAACAGGCTAGAACAACTTGTTGTATAAACCTTCAGGTATACAACATAGTTATAGATATCCTTGGCATATAGTATATCTTCAGAATAAAATCTGAGAACAGTAGCTTCTTTTGATCATCAGTAGTAACTTCATACGTAAACCCTCTAAAATATCTTGAAGCTGAGAAAAAATTCTACTCGAAGCAGCATAAATCATACACAACGCAGCATATGCCCAAAACATTATATTTACTTGAAATCCCAATATCATACTAAGCCAATCTGCCATATCTTTTCCTTTTATAATCAAAACTTTCTTTCTTTATAGTTTTTCAATAACGAACAAGCAACATAAAATCTCTTCCATATTTTCTTCGGACCCACTGTTGTTGACTTTGCATTCTTCACCATATAATCGAAGATACAACCAGTTCACGATTTCTTTTACTTTTCTTCTTAGCACTTTATACATTCATGATCCAATGCAAACTCGAACATTAAAACAGTCGGTCACAACAAACCATTGGCAACAAAATCGAGTCCTTTTTATTCTTTTTCTTCGATTTATAAAACCTTGTTGATCCTATATCAAGAGCCACAAGGCTCTGATACCAATTGTGGAAACCTAAAACACGTAATAGGTTCTTTGATCGTTTAAGCTCAGGTTGTTTAGACCTTTATCTAGGATAATATCAATGTTCATAAGTTATAAAAACAAAGCGGAATAAGAACAAAGATATTCAACAAGGTTTTACCAAACATTCCAGCCCCAATATTATTTGATCAAGATAATACGGTTACATCAACAAAAATGTTACAGGAATCATTAAGATTCTTGAGGCTAACCAATTATGCTTGCAATCTCTACTTCTTGTTGTACAACTACAAAACTAAACTCCAAACCATAGGCACCTTTTATTAGGATGATGCCTAGACACACTACACACATTTTTGAACTTCCGCACCGAAAACCAAATGGTCTGTTTTTTACATATTTCCTTGTGCCCATCTAAACAAAGGTCTTTGGATCTCTTATATCTAGAGAGTCATAAGGACTTACAAGGAAACTAATAAAACATTCATAAAGGAATTCTATTTGTATTTATGAACTTTCTTCTTTCCTAATAACTATATTTGCTCATTTAAAGACCGTTGACCAAGATTCTGTCTTTGTCTCATTTAAAGCAGTTGACCAAGAATTATTCATTCTTCTGACTCATTAAAGCACGTTGACAAGAATTCTTCATCTTTGTCTTATTTCCTTTTTATTTCCATCATTTTATTATATTTCTCTTCTTTTTCATTTCCAATTTTGTTTTTGTCCCATTGTTTATCTTTTTTTTTGTTTCCTTTTTGTATCATCAATCAACTAATCCAATTGTTAATTAACCATGGTCACCAGTAATGGATGTGTCATCAATGACACGCTAAGCAACTATATCCAATGTAATTATGATCCCATAGATGTTCAAATACCCATTAATGAATTGTGAACAGTTATATCTAATGCCATGACCATGTCCAATATGAATTAGCCATATCTTGGTCATGCAAGGGTTCCTATTACAATATAGCACATATAACCCAATGCACATAACCTATGATCCATGTTAATTTACCAATCTGTCAACCATGTCAATGAGGTGTCATACATGACACTGTAAAGCATCTACAACCCATGCATAGGACACATATGTGTCAAATACATTAATGAATGTGTATCAGTGATATCCTAATGCCACCAGACCCCATGATCCGACGAACCCATATGAATTAGCCCATAATCCACCAGTCTGTGCATGGGGTTCATTACATTTAAGCAACTACAACCCAATGCGATATGGACCATAACCTATGTTAATTACAGATTGTCACCCAGTCAGGGATTGTGTCGTAACATGAACACTCTAATTTAAGCGCAAACTACAACCTAATGCATATGACCCAATTGAGGTCAAAATACCCATTAATGAATAGTGACAGTGATATCCTAGATGCACAAAGTCCCATGATCGACCCATATAAATAATTAGCATAATAACCAAGTCATTGCATGGGTTCCTTTACAATATATAGCCACTTACAACCCAATGCACATGTACCCATACCACATGTTAATTTCCAATTGTCATCAGTCATGGATGTGTCGTAACATGACACTCTTAAGCGCATATTAATCCCATGCATATGACCCCACTATGATGTCAAACACACATTAATTGAATGTGACTGTGATATCCTAATGCCAATGACCCATATGATTTAGCATAATCACCGGTCATAGCTTGGGTTCCATTTACAATTATAAGGCCACTACAATACCAATGAACATGACCCCATTGTTAATTACACATTGTCACCTGTCATAGATGTGTCTTAACTTGACACTATAAGAAACTAAAATACCCCCTATGTTATATGACCCCATATGATGTCAAAATACTGAATGTGAACAATGACTATCCTAATGCACATGACCCATGATCGGTACCATTTGAATTAGCCTAATTTACGGTCATGCATGGGTTCCATTTAATATAAGCCTTTCAACATGTAATTAACCAATTGTATGGTGTGTCGTAACAAGGAGTGATCGACCGATACTCAACTGATTAATATCGCTTAGAACGAGTACAAGCTACAGGTAGCTCTGATCGGCCCGACAATATCGATTCGCGATTTCTTCAACCTCTTGCTACTATTACGTTCCGATTACTCACCGATTAATCCCACCTAGAACGACGTACAAGCTACAGGGAAGTCGACCGTCCGACTATCGATTCGCGATTTTTTCAACCTTTGCTACTAGTTCGTCAAATTTTTTGTAAACAAGTAACAAAACTTTTATTCACGACTATTATCGTGGCTAAAGGTATTTTCCCTCCAATATTTTCCTGAAATATTTCATAAAATTTCCCCCCAAATGTTCCCCCTAAAAATTTCATGAATCCTATTCCAAATTAATCACACAAACAACTCCTCCTGTCATCGCCACAACTCCCTCTAATCTCACCACAAATCCCGTCACTACCACAACTCTCATCACGTCACTCTCTCGTCGTTGTCACTCTCCCGTCATATACCTACCACTCCCGTCACCACTAGTAAGTATTGTTATGTTCATTTTGTACACATCATTCTAATAAAATCATGTTTATGATTCTGTAATTGAAAATGTCTTGAGTATGCTGTAATTGAACATTTGTTTTGAGATTTCCTCTTGTAAATTATGTCAATTTCTTGGTAAAATTAGCTAGTTAATTGGTTAAAATATATAAGTAACCCTATTAATTGCAACTAAAAACTGTTCTTAAGTAAATGACAAGTTACCAGACTCTGTTCTTATATTTTGAGTTTATATTGGTTTTTGTTGGCAAATTGAGGTATACTTGCCATTTCTTAATTGATTTCAAGTATATTGTATCACATTGTTTGAGTTGTTGGAAAACCCCCTACTTGAATCCTCCATAACGCCTCACCAGACCCTTAAACTAACAATGGGGTGACCTGCAGGGACTACAACCACAAAGCTCCTGCTCCTGGAAGATTGCTACTCAGATAAGTGGGACACATTTATAAACATGGACAAGTCTTGGATGGGAACTAATAGGACCAACAAATCTTATGTTGATGGAGTAGCAACGTTTATTGATTATGCAGTACACAACTTGCAGAAGATGGGGAACATCGACCTACGAGTTAATAAACAACATCTTTTAATGCCATGTTCGTGTACCAAATGTTTAAACCACATAGAGCATAAAGTGGAGGAAGTGCAGTTCCATTTATTCATAAATGGGATTGATCTAAGCTACACAAATTGGACTAGACATAGAGAAAAGGATGAGCCATCAATAAGTGCCCCAGAACCTGTTAATGCAACAACAGAGTTTGTTGACGACGCGGATTTTGCTTCAGATATTCCAACAGATGGTCCAGCAACAGTAGAAATGGTTAATGCTACAAAAGATAATTTTGATGAGGATTACCTTGTCAAGTTTCAAGAACTATTATTAGATGCAGAGAAGCCTCTTTACGAAGGATGTCCTGACTTCACAAAGTTGTCCGTAATAGTTAAACTACTCAACTTGAAGGGTAAGTACGGAGCTTCTGATAAGTTCTTTACTGAATTACTAGGATTGATAAAAAAGATGCTACCTGTTGGTAACGAAATGGTGGAAAAAACTTATCAAGCCAAAAAAGTTATGAAATTGATGGGACCAGGATACAAAAAGATACATGTATGTATCAACAACTGCCTTCTTTACTAGAAGAATGACAAGGATCTTACTGCGTGTCATACTTGTGGGACATCAAGATGGAAGCTGGATAATAAGACA
>BQNB010063331.1:24094-35728 GCA_026074375.1 Tanacetum coccineum | reverse complement strand
GAGCATGTTGCGCTCTAGCTTTGTCCCTTAACCGTTATAAACTTTAGCTTTTGCTAGTCTTTTATACAAGAAGCTTTAAAATGTGAATTCTAGCTTATCCGAGCCAAGATTTTGTAAGTTTCCATAATTGACTTTAAATATGCAAAGCTAGTTTATTTAACTAAGCATTCGCGGATCTTTTTATTAAAGATTTTAAATTTGCGAAGAACGAGAAATGATAAGTTAATTATGAGTTAGATGCTAATCAATGATTATTTGGAAATCTTACAAGCTCATATGTGTAATTTGTCGCTTTTCCTCCCATAAGCTCCTAACCTGAATAATAAATAAGTGCTCTTTTTGAAAAATAAACTTAAATCAACAATTTTTGAATTTTAAGCTTTATTAATGTAGTCGATCACATTAATTTATTTAGTCATAGTTCAGCTATATACTTAAATTTTAAAAAAAAAATCTTTCTATATACAACCGATGTGGTAGTCGTTTAAAGGGTAGAGGTAATATATTATGATTACAGCAAAAATATAATATATATATATATATATAGTTGTTGAATAAAAATGGTAAAATCTCTTTTTCTAAAATTTAAATATATTTTTGAACTAAGACTAATTTGCTTTAGTTGTAGTCTTTTTAAGTATGAACAAGAAGTCCAAGGGTTTTGAAATCGAAGGCTCGTGAGTCTCGATACTAGTCTCTGTGAGGTGTCAAAAGCCTGGTCACTTAAACCGATCTCGGTTGGGATGTGCCGAGACGAAAGTTGTTACATGGGATGATCTCGCCTTCAAATTCATTACTTTTGGGAGGAACGTAAAGCTTGGGATAATTACAACTTTCTTAAAATGTTGATCCATGGTTGAAATTTGAAATGAGCACACTCACATAATATATAATAATTGTCGGGAGTGAAAAGTTTACAAGTTACAAATATGAGTAGTGTTAGCATCCTATCTTGTATTTTGACGGTGATTTTGTTTTTACGCTTAGTTTGGAACGAGTGAAAGATCGGGGATGATGAATTTTTCCTTTTTGGGCATTTTAGGATTGAAGTGCTTCTTATTCCATGACCCTAAAAGTTATGAAAATAACGAAGGTCTAAACATTTTAGTTAGATTGCTTAAAAGAAAATTAGAAAAAATATAAAAAAAATGAGAAAAAGGAAAATAAGGAATAATATAAGTGTATAAATAAATGGTAAAACGAGGCATTTTTTAACTATTGATTTTTTAATCCCTTTAGATGAGCACTTAGCTACTTTTCGAGGTGATTAGTTTAGGGGGATTGGAATTTTTGGTTTTAAGCGTGTATTTATAACATTGCGTGAGGACACGACAATAGCTTAGTTTGGGGGATTTTGGGATGTGCTTAAATACATATACCTTTTACCTAATTAAACAAGCTAAAAAGACCAATAATGATCAAAAATACATAAAAATGCATTGTATTTGTTTGTTTTGTGAATTGTGTCTTGCAGGTATCGGATATTCAAGAAATGGACAAAAACGAAGCCAATACGAACAAAACTGAGCACGGGAATGGAAAGAGCCCGAAAAACCAAAGCCAAAGCCAAAGCCGTAACCATCTTAAATGGGCCAACCCGGACCCACTTAATGGGCCAACCCGGACCCACTTAATAGGCCGGGTCAGCCCATTTTCACCTTAAGCCTTTTTAAATGAGCCTAAAACAATATATGCCCAAATCCATTTTTACCAAATCCAATATCCAGCCCAAAAATGAGTAAAAGCCTAATCCACCCAAAACCATATCAACCCCAAGTCAAACCCATATTCACACGGGTCAATGTTACTGTACACCCTTCGTCCCTTTTTCCCTCCCGTTTTCACTGTATCATATAACGCAGGGTAAATCCCCTTTCACCAAATCTCACGCTCTCAATTGCTTTTAGAAGCTAACGTCTGACACCCTCTGACACTTGGGAAGCCACGTTGGCAATCCCAAGCATCTTGATTGGCTAGTGAGACGTGGTGATCAAATGAAGGGCTCAAATTGATTTGGATTTGTGGCGGTTAAGAGATGGAAGGCCAAGATTACCTCTGAAGGTTTCTCCTCACACAACAAGCACACCTAAGCCCATTGGCTCCTCTATAAATAGAATATGATTTTTCTTTGTAAAAATTATTAGATCTAGGAGTAAGGGTTAGATTTAGGAGTAGTGTAGTCCTATTTTCAGCTTATTTTTATTGCTTGTTTACTTTACTTTTCAAAAGCATTGTAACCAGTTTTTATGATTAATGAAATTATTGTTTAATTCAATTTAAATTATGTTTTCACTTAATGCAATTTAAGCTTAATTCAGTTTACAAGTCATTGTCATAAGCTCATTACTGTTTTAACTCAGTGTTACTGTTTCACTCAAAATCTACCTCAAATTTACCTCAACTTGATTTATGGACCCCATTAGCTTATCTTTGATAAGCTCTGTGAACCTGATTAGCCCTGTTTGTGCAAGGGCAATTGTAAGTTCATCATTTTACTTTACTGCTCAATTACTGTTGCATTGCTTATTGCTGCTTATTTTCTGTTTACTTTTGCTTATTAATGCTTAATCTTTCTTTTCAAATGCTTTTTATGCTTATGATTTAGCTTTTATGACTTTTAATTGATTTTCATGCAAAACTGCTTGGTTTAGTTTAAAAAACTGCTTATTATGTGTGAGCTTATTTCAGTGTTTATTTGTGTGTTTTAAATGCTTAATAATGCTTAATATTGTTGGTACTTAATCTGTTTTTAAGTCTAATAGTTTTTAAAGACCTATTGCTTTATTAAATTGAGTTTAAGGATTTTAAAGGAGTGTTTGGCTTAATAGTTTTAACCACAAGTTAAAACTGTTAGTGCACTCTTGTGTTTTAAAAGTCACTTTAGATTAGTCATAAATCAGTTTTAGATCAAGTGTTTGCATGTTTTGAAAGATTTTATTGAATTTTATGGTTTAGATTAACAAATGTTCAAGTGTGCTAGATTTTAGAAGTTAAAATTGTTGATTTTTAGATTTGAATCTTAGAGTTTTTGAATTATGCTCAAAATGATCCAAATGGTTTTTTATTCATGGTTTAAATCTGGTAGTTTAAGTTATAGCACTGTTTCATTAGTTTAATTGGTTTTGGGTCAAAAATGTTTTTGGTATGCAAGTTCTAGTTAAGGGTTTTGACATTTTCAATCCTAAATTTAAGTTAGCTATAGGTTGTTTTAGACTCTGAAATTTAAGGCACAAGCTATTTGGTTTATGAGCTAAATCTGTTTGGGCTATTTGGAGGCTTAAAACAGCTTATACTAGCTTATTTTTAGGGTTGCAATTTGCCCTTTAGCCATTTAGTTCTTTTATATACCAAAATCTAAACTGTCATTTTCAACTGTTTTTTCTGAGCTTATTAATAAGTTTTATATATAAGTCCATTTTTTAAAATAGCTTATTCTAACATGTTTTATAAGTTTTTCCAAAAAAAATCTCAAAAATAAAAATAGTGCAAAAAAGGACAGTCTCAAGGATCGAACCTGAGACCTCCCCTTCACAACACACACACACACTACCACTGCGCCCTTGGGTCTTTTTCATAAGACCCTTGGGCCACAATTCTTATAAGGTTGTTTTCAGGTTTAGCTTATCAACTTATCAATGCTTATTTAGCAGCTTATCCGTTTAGCTTGTTTTAAGTTCTTAATTTTCTTAGGTTAGTAACTGTTCAAAGTATTTTCTATAATTTTTTTTAGAATTTCTAAAATAGTTTACTATTTTTAATCATTTATTTAGATTAAATTCGTTTTTAATTAATAATCAATAAAATAAAAATCAAAAAAATATAATTCTTTTTTCTAAAATTATTTTTAATCATTTAGGACTGTTAGAAATTAAATTTACATTTTTAGGGTTAAAATTTGATAATTATAAATAAAAATAAAAAATATAATTCTTTTTCTGAAAATTATTTAAAGTCATTTAGGATATTTATAAATTAAATTTGCATTTGTAGGGCTTAAATTTGATTTACTTGTTTATTTAGTCGCGCTTTTAAATTCCCGTTAACGTTTTCGTGCTTAATTTCTTAAATGCTTTAAATACTTTTATTGTTTACTTGTCTTTACATGTTTTATGCGTTTTCATTAGTAGTATTAGAAATCAAAATCAAAATCTCTTAAACTATTCAAATCACGCGATCAAGAACTTAACCGATTCTCAATTCACGCTTCGTCGATGAAACGACCCGGGAGGTTTTGAACTTTACTTTGGTTAAAAGTAACTTTCTAGAACCCGACGAAAATCTTATACTATACTATAATTGACCTAGTCCTTATATATTTACGTGTGTGTTCGGAACGAATCAATTCTCAAAGAGAATCAAAACTTAAGAAATGAGCTGAAAGAGCTAACCTCTATTATAGAAGCATGGCTAAACAGTTCTAATAAAGTTAATCAGTGTATCAGTGAACAAATTCCTACTCAAAAGAAGAAAAACTTGGGAATTGACCAACTCACTGAAGATACGTCCAACTCTGGGCTAAAAGACCCAATGTTTGTAAAGTCTTCAATCGATAACTCAGAGGTATCAATTACTGGTAGTAATAAACCTAAGTAAGACTCTACTCTGTCAAATCATGATACTGGTAAGGTACCCTCAAATGAGTCACAAAGAAACACAACTGACCACTCAGTTGTTGTCTCTGACTCTTCAGCAACTGATTATGATCCAGCTGATGAATCTTCAGTCTGTAGCACCCCCTTCCTCCACTGGAGAAGCTGACTGGTGCTGAACCTGTTTCTAGACCAAAGACTATCAAATTAATTTTGAAGTCAAAATCCACATTCAAAGCTGAAACTTTAAAAAGTATCATAATAAATGAACCTTCCCCAGCTTCTGCTGGTAAGTTAAAAAATGTGAAAATAGAAGATGATCCTCCCTTGGATATTCTAATGAAAGAACTCAATGAACTAAAATTAAAAATTAGCAAGAATAAATCATCTTACTTTAGAAACAAGAACTCTCAACAGGTTCCTCCCAACACACTTCAAAACAAATACAAAACTTAATTCAAAATGAATTCTGAACTGTGTGGACAAAATAATCATCTCTTTGAGAATTGTTATGAAGTCTTGTTTTGTAAAAAGTGCAAGAGAACAAATCAAAGAACATGCGATCATACTGAATTTATATCCTCCATGAATATAAATCAGTACCATACTGATCAAGGTGAATCTTCCTCAAGAACCAGACCTACATGACCAGCAATACCTTTTCCTTCCTGCATACATTGTGGATATAATGATCAGAAATATGATGATTATGTATACTATCCCATATATGAAATATGTGGAAGCTTTGATCTTGACACTCATGGTCATAACATGATTATTTCTTTAAGAAGAGGAATCAAACCTAGAAACCCTCAACATGTCACAAAGAACTGTGAAACATGTAGTAGCAATGTTCATACCACATTTGATCACAATGACATGGAGTAGTTCAGGAAAAGAAAAGCTCTTCAAGCTAAGAAAGATGAGTCTTTAAAAGCAAGTAAGACTGAATCATCAAGTGCTCTAACATCAAAGACTCCCACTAAAATGTGAGTTTCTAAACAAAACTAATCATCCTAACCCTATTTTGTGTAGTGTAACATTAAGAAATCTTTATCACATTTGAACAACTGTCGTTCAAAACATACATTACCTGCACAAATATGGGTTGTACCAGGACCTGAAAGAATGTATGGAAATCACTACACATACATCACTGAAGGTTATGGTTAAGGTATATTTTTCAAAAAGGGATGGAAAGTAAATATTCCACAACATGAACACTGAAATGCTTTTAACAACTGAGAATTCTTCATAAAACCTTATGAAAAAAATCCACTGTTATTAAAGCAAAAATCTCACCTGACCAATATGGTCAAAATGATCATCCATTTCAACCTGATGAACTCCTTAATGATGATCAGATTGAACAAAAAAACACACCAATGAAAATCAATTCATTGATAACCTCACAAAACTGAAGGTGTTCGGATTTTTGAACTCTCATCCTCTCCAAATAGAAGATACTTCAGCACATGATACAATTCCCATTCTTTTCAAAAATGGGAACTGTTGGGAATTAAGGGCTTCTACAAGTTTATACTGATGAAAGGACTTAGTACTGCTATTTGAAGATTTGTGATGCTACTGAAGATTGAAGAAAATAAACTAAGTCATTAGTATTGCTAGTTGTAATAGTTAGTACTGTTAGTTATAGTTAGTAGTGCCAGTACAAAATGTTAGTTTATTAGTACTGTTAGTATAAGAAGTTAGTACTGCTTATCTGATATGCATGAGATATATTAGGAATAGATATGCATGATCACTTAACGCATTTTGTAAGCCCATTAGGGTTTTCCTTAGTGTATAAAAGGAACCCTACGGCATAGTTAGAAATACATAGAAAAGTCATAGCTATTAGGCAAAACATATAGTTGTTTTGTGAATCATTCAATATATTGTGAGTTAAGAGAAAGATCTTGTGTTACTATTACATTGTTTTATTGTTCTTCTGGTGTATAAAGATTAGATTCCGCATAATCTTTATATATTACTCAAGGTTTCTATCATAGTTGTTTTAGATCTATCTAAGATAACTAAAGCTTTAACAAGCTAATCAAAGATCTGTTCAGAAGGGATCAACAAGTGGTATCAGAGCTTGTGTTCTGAAACTTTGATCTGGAAGAAACAGCTTCTAAGGCAATGGTGGCTATTGATGGAGCTGATTTTGATTGGAGTTACATGGCAGATGAGGAAGTCCCTACCAACATGGCACGCATGGCTTTCTCAGACTCTGTGGTAAACAATGACAAAACTTGCTTTAACACGTGTCTTAAAAGCTTTGAAGCTCTTAAAACTCAGCTTGATAATTTAAGAGTAGAATTTAATAAATCTGAGTTTAATCTAGCTACCTATAAAAGAGGTCTAGCTTTTGTAGAAGAACAACTTGTCCTCTGCAAAAAGAATGAGGTTATGTTTTGTGACCAAATTGCTGTTTAAAAAAGAGATGCCTCATTTAAAGACTCAGAAATCAATGCTCTTAATATTCAGATAGAAAAACTTAAGAAAGAAAAAGAGAGCAATCAGATAAAAATTGACAATTTTGAAAATGCCTCTAAGAGCCTAGATAAATTGATAAGGAGTCAAATTTCTGATAACAATAGAAAAGGTGTGGGGTATAATGCTGTTTCACCTCCACCTACAGGCTTATTTGCACCCCCAACTATTGATTTGTCCAACTCTGGTCTTAAGGAGTTTCAACAGCCTGAATTTGAAGGCTATGGATTTAAGGCAAATAAGGGTGTCTGTGAAAATTCCTCAAATGAGATTAAGAAAATTACTGATGCCCTAATAATTAAAGATTGGGTTTCTGATTGTGATGAGGATGCTTATAAAGTAATGGTATTAAAATCTGATAATGTTCAACATAAACCTGAGCAAGCTAATCAACCTAAGAAAGTTAGTCAAAATCTTAGGAATAACAGAAAATGGAATGAAATAAAAACTCAGAAATTAGGAGTTAGGTTTCAGATTACAAAGAAAGCTTGTTTTGTGTGTAGGAGTTTTAACCATATAATTAAAGACTATGATTTTCATGATAAAAAGATGGTACAAAAACCTGTGTTGAATAATGTGAAAAAGGGAACTGGTCAAAAGAAAGTCAAACTAGTTTGGAATAATGTTATGAGGGTTAATCATCAAAATTTCTCTAATTCTAGAAGGAATTTTGTTCTAACAGCAGTTTTAACCAAGTCTGACATAGTACCTGTTAGTGCTGCCAGGCCTATTAATACTGATGCACCTAAATCCTTTGTGAATGCTGCAAAAACTAGATCAAATGCTTTTCAGAAGTCACATTCACTATCTAGGAGACCTTTTTACCAACAAACAGCACTTAAAAACAGAAATTTGAATGACAAAGTTAATACTGCTAAGATAAATTCTGTTTATACTGCTAAGGGAAATAAAGTGACAAGTGCTGTTGGAGAACAAGAGATTAATGCTGTTAAGTCCTCAACATGCTGGGTTTGGAGACCTAAAATAAAGGTATTAGATCATATCTCCAAAAACAGTGGATCATACAGTTGTAAGCAATTTGACTATGTTGATCCAACAAGCAGACTCAAGTTAGTAATGACTTGGATCCCTAAGAGAAACTAATTATCTTATGAGCAGTATGCAAGATGTTTTGGATTTTGTTTCTTTATGCTTAACATTTTGCAGGTTTAGAGCTTAAAGGTTATTTGATTAATAATGGATATGCTGATTTGGTGAAAATGCTGTATGGTTGGAGTTGAGGGGAGGATATTGATGATAGCATGAATGTCCTTTCAGTGTTGGTTGTACACCACACAACAAATGGTCATCAATTCACCATGTCTAATAGACAAGAAAGAATTGCTATTCCAGGGCAAACGGCAACTGGTAAAGAATAATCAAATTCGTTGATGGCTGATAGTTTGCCAAAAACTATACTTTCAACTAAGATGGTGGGATGACTTGAGGTTAAATTTGGAAAGAAATGGGTCAAATGTAGTATTTTTGTTTGGTTAACAGTATTTGACTTCTATTCATGGGTTATGCATAAATATGGATCCTCGTGAATTCTCACATGTCTATCTAGTTGTTTCTAGTGTGTTTGTGATGAATAGAGGCATGTTGTTGCATGATTATTAGAGAAAAAGTTAATACTGCTAGGCAAATTCTTAATACTGATGGGCAAAAATATTAGTACTGCTAGACAAAAGTTAATACTGCTAGGCTAGTATTAGTACTGCTGGGTTACCGTTTACACTGTTTGGTCAATAACAGATTTTCAACTCTTTAAATATTACCGTTGAGGTTTTTACGCAACTGACTGAGTATATAAGGTTCTTAATTTTGATAATTGTAATCTTTACCTTATTTTCACGATTTCTTTTAAAGCTAAAGATACAATTTATTCGCTTATCCGCTTTCAAAACCTTATATACTCTCTATAAAATCTTAATTGCTTTTACCAAACACTAATTCATTCTAAATCGATCTTAACCCAGCACTCACATCAGTATTTTGCTATGGCTAATATGAACTTTTGCGACAAGCATAACATGGTGTCTTTTCTTCAAAAGCCAACTGGAAGTGAGAAATTTCATCAGATAGTAGACTTTCTTACTGGTAGCCATATCAGGTATGCTTTAACTGCAAATCCTACTATCTATGTTTCTCTAATTGAAGAGTTTTGGCAGACTGTTACTGTCGATACAGTCAATGATAAAGAACAACAGCTAACTGTCACAGTCGATGGGCAAACAATTGCTATTACTGAAGCATCTGTTAGGAGACATCTCCAATTAGCAGATGCAGATGGTATTAATTCTTTGCCTAATACTGAAATCTTTGATCAACTCACTCTAATGGAGTATGTTTCAAATGATGACAAACTTACTTTTCAAAAAGGTAAATTTTCACCTCAATGGAGATTTTTGATCCATACCATATTACATTGTTTAAGTCCTAAGAAAACTTCATGGGAACAATTTTCTAGTAATATTGCAACTGCAATCATTTGTTTAGCTACAAACAGGACTTTTAAGTTTTTAAAACTAATTTTTGATGGTATAGTGAAAAATGTGGATAGTAAAACAAAATTTTTGATGTATCCACGATTTATACAAATCATTTTGAATAAAAAGAAAAGGCTTCTTAATCAACATAACAGAACATATGTTGCTCCTTCTTTAACACAAAAACTTTTTAGCAACATGAAAAGAGGTTTTTCAGGGGTACGCATACCTCTATTTGATACTATGCTGATTCATGACCAACCTGGTCAGGGTGAAGGACCAACACTCACTGTTAAGTCCCAATACACACCCATTGCTTATCCATCTACCTTACAACCCACAACATCTCAACCAATGTCATCACAAGAACAACCTTCTCAAGTACCTATAACTGAACCTATCACTGATTCCTTCACCACATCACATCCAACTCAGACACCATCTCCCATGCCTCATGATTCACCTCTCTCGGGAGGTCACACACCTAGAAGTGATGAGGGCAGCAAGAAACTTAATGAATTGACGGAATTATATACCAAATTATCTGACAAAGTCACCAGCTTGGAGGACAATCTCAAACAGACTAAAAAGATTTATGGTAAGGCTCTTACAAAGTTGGTGAAGAAGGTCAAACAATTGGAAGCCAAGCTAAAATCTACCACAGAAAGGAGAAAGGAAAGGATGGTAATTTCTGATGATGAGGAGGATCTGGTTTCAGAGGATACTTCCAAACATGGGAGGATGACAGAGAAAGAATATGAAGGATTCACATTGCAGCACCTTACTCCTATAAAAGTTACATAAGGTGAAGAACAATGCTAAGAGAGTTCTGAAGCTCAATTAAGTGTTCTCAGTGCAGCTAAGATCCTTGCAGATGCATCCAGAGAAAGAGAAAAGACCTACACTAGAAGAAGAAGTACTGACAGTTCAAGAGATAGTACTGTTGGAGGTCTTTTTAGTACTTGATTCGTTAATAGTATATATAATAATATAGGAAAATAATCAACCAATTACCTTTAGCCAGAGATTGGTTAAGAATTCTCAAATTAAAATATATATGTTTCCGGAAGTTTGATTTCCCGGGTCGTTATGTCCCAACGAGGTGTGCAATTGAAAATCGAATGACGGATTGATGATTGATGTTCGAATATGACAAAGTTATGATTGGTTTTCTATTTCTACAAGTAAAAAGTGTAAAAACGATTAAATAAAACCTAAAAACAAAAGCTAGGATGATTTAAATCTAAAACGTAGACGTAAATGTAAAAACGCGAGGGCTAAAAACCTAAATTATACAATTTTAATCCTAGAACAATTTTTAAACTCAAAATAGATTCTACTTGACTAAAAACGAAGTTTTAAAAAAACTAGACTAAAAACGAGTTCGTTAAGACCAAAAACAAGTGAAAAGAAGAACGGGAACGAATCCCGTTCTTTAAAAAATGAGCTTTTGAAATAATGACCCCACGAAAACTTAAACAATTTTCCTACAAACTAGATAAAAAAGAAATTTTTTAAAAAAAAGTTTATATTTTTCTGATTAATATTTTAATTTTTATGATTTTTTAAAGTTTTAAAAGAAAATAAATTATAAAAAATATTAAATGTTTATAAAAAAATCTAAAAAAATTACACAAACTAGCTTAAAGTATGACAGTCCTAAGAAAAATAAGCTGGGGAAACCAGCTTATCAAATAAGCCGAGAAATAAGCCCAATCAGCTTATAAGCTTAATGGGCCAAAGTGGCCTTAAATATTAAACCTTACAAACCACTACCGGATGAGCTATTGTAGCACAGCGGTAGTGGTGTGGGGTTTAAAAGGGTTGAGGGCTTTGAGGTCCCGGGTTCGAGCCTTGCTCACCCAGGACTTTGGCCTTTCCCTTTTTATTTTTATTTTTCAAAAAAAAATTTTTTTTTCTTACAAACTTAAAAAGTACTTATAAATAAGCAATTTTCTTAACTACAAGTTTTTACAAAAGCTTATGAATAAGCTGAAATTTAGCTGAAAAGGTTGGCAGTGGCTTAAATGAACAAAAGGCTTAAGTACCTCATTATTTTT
>BQNB010063331.1:0-23465 GCA_026074375.1 Tanacetum coccineum | reverse complement strand
ACACATCAGTTCAGAACCCGATGTGTGTGTGGAAGAAGTCGATGATAACACCGAGTTTATGATCTTGGCAAGTGATGGTGTTTGGAAGGTTGGTTACAACTCGCAAAATACATTTTAAAATTCTACTAAGACAATGTAGTTGTTTTATGCATGTAAATTTATGTTTTGGTCAGGTAATGTCGAATCAGGAGGCTGTGGACTGTGTCAAGGATATTGAGGATCCAAGGCTGGCAGCAAAGCATCTCATAAAAGAGGCGCTTACGAGGAAGAGTAGGGATGATATTTCATGCACTGTTGTTAGGTTTCAGTGAGCAGCAACGTTGTGTCAAAGTAAATATTAAAATAGACTGCTAAAGTGTAAACTATGCCAATGTACCTGTTTTAAATAGACTTGGACCTTGTTGCTTAAAATGTTGACCATCTTGTATTTGTGACAACGGTCCTCGCTCCGCCTAAGGAGTGTTCATGTTGTACATATAACAGTCTCAGAATTGGATAGTGGTAACACGAAGTCAGAAGTGGCTTTTACAAGTTCCTTAATTACAACTTGAGTTTGAATACACGAGATTTGGTAAAAGCTTGTATGATCTAGAGTTGCTCATCTATTGACTTTTTACTAGCAGAGCTGGCTCATCATTATAATTCAATAAGACGAAACCAGGTTAGGGCCACTGTAACGCATTGTATTTAATCCCATAATCATGCGTTTCGATCCATTTGAGTAGCTTGAAAGTATGCAAGAAAACTATATGATATGAATTACGACTTTAAGCCTCTAAGAACCTGTCCATGTAATTTTTCATAAGTAGTCTTCACCCACGGTATTTCGGAGGGTCAGGCTACTTCTGCATCCCTAGGCTCAAACAAGACAAGACACTGTTACGGCGTAAAAATGACTATATGATTGGTATAGGTTTTCTAAAAAGATAAGATAGAGAGAGAAAGTAGTGAGAAACAGAGTGTGTAAGAATGTGTCATTTATCGGGGTGAACGATTCCATTTATACTACCTGGACTCTACTCTACGATACGAGAATTGTGGAGACGAGGTTGTCGTATAGGTGAAGCGTGAGATTTGCTCCAGCCTTAGCTTTCAGGGTTCGGGTTGTCCTGATGGACTAGGTGACCATTGTGGAGCATGTATTGTTCCATCCGTACATCATCGTACAACAGTTGTCAATGTTATCCAACCGAACTCCGTTGTAGACCATCTTCCATTGTCATTGCCTCCGAGCCTCTAAACCTAGGATAACCTTCGTTATCTTAGCTACTCCAAAGTGATCCAATCCTTGATTTACTTTGAGCAACAAGTCAAGACACAAGATATCTTCAAGATATTGGTCCTTATAGTATAGTTGTAGTTGTTGTAACACTTGTTACAATCATTGTGTAGATTGTTGGAATATGGTAGTTGAATCCGCATGTTATACGATTAGAAATACGTGAGCCTATTGGGGGCACACACACGTTAATACACGAAGAATACGTTTTGTTACTTCACGAAATAAATATTTAAATAGATGTTAAATACGTTACTTGTTTAACTAATTTAACGGATATATTAAATATAAAACCAAGGGACTAAACCGGACAAAACCCGAACCACATAGGAGCCCTTTGTTGGCCGAATCCCATAGAAGATTCTAAAGGGGTGTTTGTGCGGCTATAGGAGAGGAGAAAAGGAAGGGGAAAGATTTGGATAAATATGGAATTTATACTAATCTTGTTGTACAAGAATTAGGTTTGGGAGGCTATATATACACCCACCCTAAACCTCATTCTTTATTCATTCAATCCCTAAATCACCAAGAAATTTTGGTGCTCCCTCCTCCTCTCAAAATCTCAACCGAAACCCTAAAACTCCTTTTAAGGTTTTTCGGTTCTTGCTCATTCCTAACCGATCGCAACCTAAAACTCTTTTAGGGTTTTTGGTTTAATCATCTTCCTAGCTTGACGATACTACCCATGGTGTTTTGGTTCTCTCCTAGCTCAACGAAACAACAAACCCATACTAGGGTTTAAGTTCAAGGTTATCGGATCTAGGGTTTCGGTTATTAGGATTTTTCTTATATAAATCCTAATTAGGGTGTTGCTTGGTTCGATTAGCTCAAGAACTCACAAGGGTGCTTTTGGTAATCGATTATAACACTTGGGTGTTTGTTTTGTGAAGTCAAGTCTAGACAGCTTGGCGTATTTCGTTGACGTGTTGTGTGAGCAACCGTAGAGGTGGTAATTTAGCCACTAATCTGTTTTCAAGATCTATTCTTATTTATTGATTTAACTCAATAAACAAAAGGTTAGTATATTACTTGTTTAATTTGTGTGTTAATCTATATGCTAAAACTAGATCCATTCGTTGCGTACTCGTAGTTAAATTGGTTAACTAGTTTGTTAAATCCCAACATCAATCACGTCGCATTAGCGTCAACTCAGTTTTTCTTTTCTAGATTAAACACAGACAAAATGCTCATAGTAAGGGGACTTCACTCACAACAAAAAATAACCCCACAAAAATAAATTTAAAAAAAAACATGCACAAACCCTTTTAATTTATTCGGTCAACTCACAAACCAAAATATTGAAAAAAAGTAAAGGGGGGGAGGGGACGTATTTGGTGAGTTGTTCATAGGGGGAGGGGAGACGTAACTTTAATAAGGAGATCAGTTGAATGGTTCGGTTCTACTATGTTTAGTCTTAGGCTGGTTTTATGCGAGGCGACCTTCATTTTTTATTTTTATTTTTCATATTTTTTAACAACAAAAATAAATTTTATTAAATAATAAAAACATTACATAATAATAAAAACATTACATAATAATAAAAAATATTACATAATAGAAAAAACATTACATCTGATGTGTCGTTGTGTGGTGTATATTTTTATGATTCAAGTTTTAAATTTATATTTTGCCGACTTAAAAAACAACACTTTAACGGGTAGTGTACTCGGTTAGGGACCACAATATTTAAAAGGCCTCTCCCTTTTTAGTTACCAACACGATACATCAGATATCTAAATCAGGAAACCGCGCTAATCCCTGACAATTGGGTCAACCAAACAGCACCTTTAGGGTTTTTTGGTTTTCTCACCCAAATCGCCGAAACCCTAACTCATTAGGGTTTTTGGTTTTATCCCTAAACCGCGAGCCCTAAATCGCCTTTAGGGTTCTTGGTTTTGCTTGATCTCCTTGCTAGACGATTCAAGATACACTTGGTATTTGTTTGGTGGTTCTTCCTTGGTTGACGAATACACTTCAAGGGTTTTGAGAATTAGGGTTTTGTCATAAACCCTAATTAGGGTTTGCTTTGGTTCGACTTCAAGGGCACACAAAGGGTGTGTTTTGGTTTGTTTGATTTGACACATGTTGTTTGATCGTGAAGGTTGGCTAGCAATCAACTCATACTTGGTTGACGTGTTTGTGTGAGCAACCGTAGAGGTGGTAATTTAACCACTAATCTGTTTTCAAGATCTATTCTCATTTATTGATTTAACTTAATAAACAAAAGGTTAGTATATTACTTCTTTAATTTGTGTGTTAATCTATATGCTAAAACTAGATCCATCCGCTACGTACTCGTAGCTAAACTGGTTACCTAGTTTATTAAACCCAACAGTGGCATCACGAGCCAACTCATTCTGGCATTATAGGTTCCACGTTTAGTTTTAATATTCACGCCTAGTTTACACGCCTAATGTTAAAACATAAGCTTGATCTGCGGCGTTAGTATCTTATTTTTGTTTTACTAGTAAAATATGGCAAAGATTATGCAAATCCTTGCTATAACTAATAAAATATGGTAGATTTAGATCTTGAAGATTATTAATTGTTAATATAGGTTAAAAAGGATTTAAAATTAAAATGTTAATTTAGTAGATTTGTTTCCTTTTTAATTAATGATTATTTTGGAAAATAAATCACAATATATATCTAAAAGATCTTGATTTTTATTTATAGTAATAAAATCTTTTATTTTAGAAACTAGATCTTTTAAATATTTAGTTTGCTTTTGTTTCCTTTTCTGGCCATAAGACCTACTCAATCACTTTTATTGTTGAATGGGGCAATCTAGACACATAGATGAGAACCTAGTGAGGGTCTTATGGTTCTCCAATTAGGGAAGACTCGCAAGAGAACTCGGATTTTACATGTTTACTTGTTTACTAATGTCATCTTTAGTTTTAGTCTGTTTGATGTGCTTATTTGTTTACTTGATTCCTGTTCACGCCTAAAACAAATAAATACAGACTAATTACTTAAGTGTAAGAAGATGTAATATTGTTCTTAGTTAATTACACCGTGAATAAGATGTTCAATGTGACCGGCTATTTGTTTCGTGTAAAACTTGTTTTTTGAGAAAATTAACTAGACATTAAATTATGAAACCTGTTTTCTTGATTTAAAAACTGGACATTATGGATCTATAGGAAGTACGGCTCATCCACTAGAACAAACTATAAGAGAAGTTTAAGGCGGACATTCCTAAAGAATTCAGGTTTTTAATAAGCTTCGCGCTGACCTGTTTCTCCGCTTCTTTGTGCGTTCGATTGGAGTTACCGAGAACCTAAATGATCACTACAATGTCGTATAAAAAGGTTTTTAATATTAAAAGTTAACACAACGTTTTCTTAACTTGTGCTACAAAGATGTTTTGCATGCTTCTTTATACACGATTTTGTCACATATTTTTTATAAAACTTATGTGGATACCCCTATGTGAAATTTTAAGTCTATTCCAACCAAACTAAGAACATGTGCATTTGGTTTGGCTTCTCTGGTCAGACCTCAGGGTCATCCCAACCCATGGCAAATTTTTTCTCTTTGGTCAGACCCCAGGTCAATTTTTGCAAGTTCTTTTTTGGTTGACTTAAATCGGGTTACCTGGTCAGACCTCGGACCCGAGGCATAAGATGAGACAAAACATGTACATGACATTACTATATGATTTACTAAAGTCATGAGTCTCATAAATCTAAGAGTTGCATCTAATGCAATTAACGCTCGTCGTCTTACTATTGCCCTATTTTTTTATCGCTGGTCAGACCTCCGCGTAAATACTTCAGTAATAAGTGGGAGGTCAAGTTAGATCTTATTCTTATTAGTAATTAATTGGGTAGTTAATTCTTTTAAGAATTTAATTATCGAAAATACTAAAATTGAACTTTCTATGTTCTGATTAATTGTGTTATTGCAACATAATTCGTAAACCAAAGTTTGTTTTCTTAAGAAGACAAACATAGTCTCTTTTCTTGGCAAGAAGAGTGAGACTTACTCCTATCTCTTCTCATTAGTTGACAAAAATAAAATAGGGTTATAATTGAAGTTTTCTCATTATATTTAAACCCACTTTCAATATTTCATTACTCTTTTTTGGTTATGAAACCTTTAAAAGATAAAATATTTTGTGTAACTAGAGTATATTTTTGTCTATTGCTACCAAAAAAATAACATATTGCACTTGTCAAGACGATGTATAAGTTTTAATGTTAATAAGATGAATTCTCAATAAACCGCAATGAGTAAAGAAAATTGCTAGAGGTCTTCTAGGTAAATTTTCTTGAACTCATTTCATTCCTTATAGTGCTAAACACCCTTGTGGTTGGGCATACCGATTAAGGAGGAATTGCATGCTAAAATATTTAAGTTAATGAAAGCATGAATGGCTAGTCCATCATTCACATAAGTAGAACTTCATATACTATGTTTAATACCTAAGTACATTGCTACTTGTAGGCATTCTAAGAGAGTAGAAAAGTAAATAAATCGCTATTTGCTTTCTACTGGTGATGTACCACTTACAATGTTGACAAATCCAGTGGGAGCTTTGCATTTTATTACTGATAAGACATTCATGTAATGTTGTCAAATTCAGTGGGAGCTACAAGCTTTATCTCCTTGTTAGTTACCCATATTATTTCTAACTTGCTTTGAAATAAGTACTTACTTTCCAAATATGAACAATCACATGTTTAAAGGAAGATTGCATTTTATTCTATAAGATGACCAGTTGCCTTTCTGAGTGTTCCTTTCCGAAATGTTATCTATAAGATAACAATCCCCAATTCCTTATTAAACGTTATGGTTCAAAATCTACTTGTAATATCTATGACACTATCATATTGTTTATACAATCGAGCGCTTGTCGAATTGTTTGTCTATATTAGATAATGTTGTACCGTACACAAGTGGAAAAAATCTTAAGTGTGTGTAAGGAACAACATATAACAATATGATTATTGGTTTTTCTTGACCGTAGGGTAAGAAAGCTTATCATTTTACTAGGACTTAAACACACACGATGTTTGTTGCCCTATTACATTTAAGTGTCAAGATATAATGTAAAGCTACTTCAACATTTTGACTACATGCCTTAGTCAATATAATTATGGTTAAATTATATGATCATAATTATGAAGTATGAAATTAACTTGAAATTACTGTTAAACTCAAGAGTTTGCATTCATAATTACTTTAGTTAAAATAATTATGTTCTTGTTAAGACATAATTATAAAGTCCTTGAATTTATCAATGACTCATAACATAAAGTAAGTAGTAAAATTGTTATGTCTTCTTGATTAACACATGAACAATAAGGACCTTGAATTATTCAAAGACTCATAACGTATACTTGACATGTTCTGTTTTCTTGAAACACACGAACATAGAGTTATTGTACTATTCAAAGATATATACGTTACAGCATGCACAAGGTTTTATAATACTTTGTGTTCAATATGGCTCGACCCTATTGATAAGTATTTGACCTAAACATAATTAAGTTATCTGAGGAGTTCTGATGGAGTCTCACAATTCCATAACTCATGGAATACAACATCATTAAGGAATGTCTAATGAGTTGAAATAAACTATATTTTTATTGTTTGATTTCTGATAACTTTAATAGCTCTACCTCCAAAATTGATAAAGGTTAGAAATTTGCGTGTGTCATGGATACACCCTATATAGTTCCAACCTAGAAGGTATTCAAGACATTATTTATTTATGGATTGGATGAATCCCATTATGTCTTGATTAAAGTTCTAAAATTTGTTAATATCTTATGAAGCATAATATTAACAAGCTAGAGATGAGAACTGTGAAATGTGTTTTGTATTTCCCAATTAAGAACAATTTATTGTTGCTTAAATACTTAGTATTTAGAGAATTATCTCTAATTACAAAAGTAAGTGGGAGCATCAAAAATCTTGGAGACATTCAAGAACAAAATACATAACCTTTTAAATTCACTTGCTGATGTCATACTAAGGTTAAACATGAAAATGTCGAACCAAAGTATAATGTAACTCTCATTCATAAATCCGCAAGGATACCTCATCAATGAAGTGATATTTTAATATCAATGCTGAGAAATATGAGTTAAAGGGTCATAATAAACCTGCTAACTAATAAGATGAATTATCACGTTTTGAATCTGATAAATGTCTTAGAATTATGAATGAAAAGATGCAGTCCTTATAAGAACAATTAATGTTTTGAGCTTGATTGATCTTTCACCAAACAATAAAACTGTGAGGTTAGAATGAGTTTCTTTTGAAGAAAGGCTCGCAAGGACAAAATTGTATACATATTAATGCCTGACTGATGATAAGAGTTTTAATCTTACTCAAGCAAATGACCGTGATTAAATTTTTCTTTCTACACGCATTAATTATATAAAGATGACTAATTGTCATACATGTTTTCTTGAATTTGAAATATGGAAAATTAAGGTTCATAACTCTTCTTTTTTACATGTGTTAATTCTATAAATATGATTGATTGTCATACATGTTTTCATGAATATGAAATATGACAATTAGGTTTCATAACTTTTCCTTAATGATTACCTTTTGCCAGGATGATGTGTAATCAAAAGGTTTCTGAGTCTATATAATATTTATAAGGTATATAAGATAAAAGAATCCAAATGTGGATTAGATCATGCATCTAGGAGGTGAAATGTTATGTTTAATTACAATATGATTTTTGATTAAATTAAGATAACTCCTGAGTATACCTAACATCAAGTGGGAGCACTATGTTGTTTCCTTAAATTCGTATGTTGTGTAACATATTGAAGGTATCATTCCATCTTAGCTAGATGTTAATCCTTGAGATTAGAATGAAACTTCACTTGGGAATTTAGGAAATAAAACAAATGACCTTGGAATAAATATTTATTGAAATAAACATATGCGGTGATTAAGTCCAACACAATGCAATATATCATTGAAGCAAGTCTTAAATGGTATATTTCACTTGAGATAATTTATTACATGGATGGAAACCTTGTATTTTTAACTAAGGATTCATCATGTATATATTATATTATGTATGAGACTAGTTATTACTTTTGCACAAGAGCAAGATGAGCTGACAACAACAATATCTAATTAAGAGTATTTAGATGACTGTTAAAATAAACGTTTATGAATTATATAAGGCATAATGTTGTTTGTGTACACTAATTCTAGAGGATAATCAATCCTAGTTAAAGTAGGATTTCATTATTTATGATCAATCTGCTAACTAGATAGGCTTAGCTAAGAGCATTGTTGTAATACACATTAAAAAATAAGAATACTTTACATTTTAGGAAACTGTAAAGATGACTATCTCCAAATAGGTATGTTGATGACTTCAAATGCCTTATAAAAGTATTGTGCCTTTTCCATACTATGACACTTGCAATAGTATGCAAATGTACAATATGACACTCATCATATCATTCAAATCTTTCACAATTTGTGAATTTAAAATAAGTATTCAAAAATTTTACTCAGATGACTATTTAGTTTTCTTGCAAAGAAAGAGTTGAGAATGTTGGAAACATTAGATTTCAACTTACTTATTAGTCTTATGCATATCTGTTTTTAGTATTTGGATAATGAAACTGAAAGCAATTGTATTAAAATAATGAATTTACATACCTGGTATGATCGTTTTCATTTATATTACTATGTTCTATATTTGTATGTTTAATTCTTGAATAATATAATTATTCTAAATTTGTCCATTGTCAATAAACAATATGGGAGTATTGTTAAATTAAGACAAATATGAGTGTTTGGTTATTCATTTTGAATATTGTGGATGTTCCCATAACCAAAACAGTCACTATGTATTCACAAGGATGCATATTGACCGCCCAACCTTCGAATATTACTTTGGAATCCTTAGTCAATAATTACATATCAAAAAATGGTTAAATACTAAGTCATCTTACATGTTCTGTATGTGTGGATATCACTTTTTTGATTATAAGTCCAAACGCTATAACAACACTAAAATGGTAGTTATAAAAAAGGCTATTCTTGGAAGTGATGTGAAGCAACATCCACAACACTTTTATCAAACAAAGAATTTATTCCTTCCACTGATCATTATAGAATGATACCATGGCGCCTCTCCAGAAATTAAATATCAATGATTATGGTGGCCAGCAACCCAAAGTGTAATTCAAGATGATTCTTGATTAGTTTGATAGATCTGAATTAAACTTTTATAAGCGAGAAACTAATATGTTAAACAATATGAATGAGATAGGAATCCAAATCCATGTTAACCCGGTATCTGTAACAAATTGATTGCTAATTAAAAAGTATAATACATAACCCAGTTATACTGAGATTGTTCTTGAAACTTTATCTCAAGTATTTATGATTTATGACAATAAGTGTGTTGCTAGACATTGCTATTGTTGGTATAAATGTAAGTTTGCTACTCCAACTTCCAAGTGGAAGCTGTTGGAATATGGTCATTGAATCTGCATGTTATATGATTATAAATACGTGAGCCTATTGGGGGCACACACGTTAATACACGAAGAACACGTTTTATTACTTCCAACGGAAATAATTATTTAAAATAGAACGTTAATTCGTTACTTGTTTAACAATTTAATAGATAAAATAAATAAAAAACACCAAGGGAACAAAACTGGAAAAAACCCGAACAACAAGGGAGCCCTTTGTTTGGCCGAACCACCCAAAGAAGGTTCTACAGGGGTGTTTGGTCGGCTATAGGAGAGGAGAAAAGGAAGGGAAAAAGATTTGGATAAATTGGAATTTATACTAATCTTGTTGTACAAGAATTAGGTTTGAGGCAATGTACACAACCCACGCCTAAACATTATTCTCATTCATTCAAATCTAAATCACCAAGAAATTTTCGTGCTCCCTCATAACCATCAAAATCTCAACGACGAAACCCTAAACTCCTTTTTAGGGTTTTTTTCGGTCAAGCTCATTCCAATTTTCCAAACCGATCGCAACCTAAAACTCTTTTAGGGTTTTTGGTTTAATCATATTCCTAGCTTGACGATACAAACCATGGTGTTCTGTTTCTCGACAAACCTCCTACTTGGCGAACACAGACAAACCCATACTAGGTTTAGTTCAAGGTTTTCGGATCTAGGTTTCAAGGTATAAGGTGTTTTTTTATATCAACCCTAATTAGGTTTTGCTATGGATTTATTAGCTAATAACATCTCAAGGGTGCGTTTGGTAATCGATTATAACACTTGGGTGTTTGTTTCGTGAAGTCAAGTCTAGACAACTTGGCGTATTCCGTTAACGTGTTGTGTGAGCAACCGTAGAGGTGGTAATTTAACCACTAATCTGTTTTCAAGATCTATTCTCGTTTATTGATTTAACTCAATAAACAAAAGGTTAGTATATTACTTGTTTAATTTGTGTATTAATCTATATGCTAAACTAGACCCAACCCCGCTGCGTCTCCTAGCAAATTGGTTACCTAGTTTTTGTTTGAAATCCCATAATAGAATGAGTCCATATCATCTAATCTTGTTTGTTTATTTGATCGGGAGAGTATTCGTGTCCTGAAAATACTGAGTAAGAGGGTTTGTATTTGTGTCCTGAAAATACGTGAGTTAGCAGGTTAGTATTTAGTCTTGAAAATACGTGAGTGAGAATGTTAGTATTTCAGTCCATAAAATACGAGAGTGTGTGGGTTAGTATTTTATTCCTTAAAATACAAGTGTGACAGGTTTAGTTCAATTATGAGAAGAAGCTTGCAGACATAGTGAAGTTACATTCCTGTAGTTGGGTACTAACTTAAAATGAACAAATCGAGAGTGGAGTAGGGTGAGAGAACTTTCTAGCCCAACCACTATATAAACTCTGTTCTTGTTTGATCTTCATCCAATCTATTGCTTAATTATTGCTTTATATAGTTTTGCTTATAGTTTAGCTAGTAAATCTGTGGTCGGTAATTGAAATGATTTCATATATATATCGAATCAAAAGTTCTTCAATACAATTAAATTTCCTAAATCGATAAACTATTCAAAAACTCCCCTACCCCCTCCTTCTAGATTCAACAAATGGTAACAGGAGCTTGGTCACTCAAATTTTTAAAATATATTGTATTTAAAGCTTTGAATCGTCGATCTATGAATTCAGATAAGTATCTAGAAGGGCAATCTATGCAAAGACCACCGCTTTTTGAAAGCATTGGTTTTTGTATATTGGAAAAATAGATTCGAGGTGTATGTGAAATCAAAAGATCTAGATATTTGGCATGTTATTACCAATAATGATTTTCAACCGGTTGTCAAAAACATAACAACTCAAGCCTATGAAATAGTTCCTTACGAACGCCAAACCGATGATCTAAAAAATATACTTTCTAAAAATAACGAAGCCTAAATTATTCTTTATAATGCTTTGCCTAAAAAAGAATACAAAATAATTTTTATGCATAAAAAGGCTAAAGAAAATTGACAATCATTGTTAATCACACACCAAGGTAGCAAATCAAAGATAATAAAATCGATCTTCTTATTCAACAATATGAACACTTTTCCATTTCCGAAGATGAATCTATAGATAGTGGTTTTGCTAAATTTAGTACTATAGTTACGAGTTATAAAGCACTTGACAAAAATTGTTCTTGTAAGAATTATGTTAGGAAATTCCTAAGGGCTCTACATCGTAAATGGAGAGCAAAGTAACCGCGATAGAAGGGTCGAAAGACTTATCATCACTTTCTTTAGACAAGCATATCGGTAATCTCAAAGTTCATGAGATGATAATAGAGAAGGACTGACTCGCGTGATCTTACTCCTTTTTATATATAAATAAATATAAATATATAACAAAGATCAAAATCCACAAAATCAATGAAACCGGAAGTAGTATAGAGTATTTCCTCCGGGTTCGATATGTCCCAACAAAGGCTTGATGAAAATCGAAAAATGACGAATTGATAATCGATGTTTGAATATGACAAGGAAATAATTGGGCAATAAACCTAATAGGCAAATGCACACAAAGATAAGCAAGGAAAACAAGCTAGAACAAGCATAAAAGCTAGAAATGGTAAAAACACTTAAAACTTTTAAACTAAGACACAAATAAGCTCAAATAAACTTAAGACAAAACCAAATAAGCTAGACTACCCCTAAATAAGCAAATTCAGCAAGCAATTTAGCCAAGTTAAACAAGAGAAACTCAACAGTACTAACCACAATACTAACTATCAGTACTAACTTGGAGTTAGTACTGCTAGCTTTAAGTTAGTACTGTTAACTTAGAGTTAGTACTGCTAGCTTTAACAAAACACAATGAAACAAGGAATAAGTAGATAAGCTAAAACAGATATTTAACCACACCCTATTAAGCACTCAGGCAAAAATACGCAACAAAAAACAAAAATGGCAAAATGAGCTAAAAAAGCTACAAACTGATAAACTATTAAAATTGCTTTGAAAAGGGCGAAACGAAGCTAAATAAGCTATCTAAGAAGTAAACGGAAATGAGGGCTTCATCTACTCTAATGAGCTGAGTCCTCTTAAATAAGCAAAACAATAAGCAAATAAGCAAAAATGATCAAACCCGTGCTAACAATTTTTAACTACCAGTAACTCAACTTGGAGTTAGTACTGCTCAGCCCTTGAGTTAGTTACTGCTAGCTTTAAAATCTCAAAAAAGAACAAGCATTACTAACAATGGTTAGATACAGCTTGTTCTAAAATCCTTAAAGTTTACAAAAGTCATAATTTATATTACAAGCTGAAGATGACCCTACTTTGTTAAAAACAGATTATCAAAATAACAAAAAAATGCACTCACAAAGCATATATTATCAATAAGAATGAGACCACTTAAAATAATCAGAATCAACTAACAGAATAACTAATAACTAACAGTACTAACTAAGAAATTTGCACAAACTATTTTTAAACTAACAACTTAGGCAAGAAAGCACTAAAACCATACATGAATAAAGCATAAATAATCAAATATATTAACAAAAATCACTAAAAATACTTCTGCAGTAAATAAGAAAAATAAGAAAAAGAGAGACTTACAACACCCTTGCTCAAACAAGGTTAGATCAAAGAATCTACAACTTTAGCTTGTGTAAAACAAGCTTATATGTCCATAAGCCCACCAAGAACTGCTTATCATTCCATAAGCTGTGAGTGTATTAGAGATGAGATTGTTTTCGATTTTTTTCATAACTAATTAGCTCTTTCATTTTACTTAATGAAAAACAGCTTTATAAATAAAGCTTGTGAGGGAGCTTTCTTAACGACATTTTAAACTCAAATCAACACTTTAGCAGTTGAAATAAAAAAAAACATTGACTTTTAACTCATTGAACTTTAAACTTTCATAAAATCGTAAAAAGAGTTACAATGCATATTAAGAATAAACTGAATAAAATGCTAAAACTGACTTACATAAAAAATTAAAATAAAACTAAGATAAGCTAAGATCCTCCAAGGCCTTTACAAAAGGCCTATTTATAGGGCCTAAAGTCTCTTTCTCTTCTTCCTTGGAATGCAGCTTGTTTAACCATTGTGAGAGCTTCTAGGTGTGTTTTTGATTGTGTGAGGGACTTGACAAAACAAAAAAAACAATAAATAAAGAAGTAATCTCAGCCATTCAGTCTTCTTGTGCTTCTTTTTTTGATTCAATCTAGCCATTGAAATTACTTTGAAAATGGTGAAGGATTGCCAACATGGCAATTAAAAAGCTGGGGAATATAGAGAGGAGTGGGAGATGTTTTTATAAAAACCCAAGGTTTGTAGAGTATGCAAAAAAGGGATAAAAGGTTGGAAGACACCGTTGAGTTTTGTATCTGGGGTTTTTGTTGGCGGGAAAAAATTGGTCTTGGGCAACGTTGGCAAGTATTTTTTGCCCACCTCATCTCATATAACATTTATTTCAAATTTCGGCCCAATGACTATTTTATTCTTGTAAGACAACTTTGAGGTTTGGCAATTTTAGAGTCCCTCAAGTAGTAATTTTCGTTCATTTGTTGACTTTTGACTTTGAGACGAGGTTGACACATCCTATTGACCTATTGAATTTGCCTGACTTATGGCTTTGATATTGACTTTGCCATTTTCCATTCGTGTGCTCGTTTTTGTTTTGGTTTTTTTTTTGGCTTTGTTTTTCGTCCTTTGTGTGATATCCGTTTCCTGCACAATACAAATGCAAAACATACAAATACAATGTATTTTTGGTACGTTTTTAGTCCTTTAAGCTTATTTTTAATGGAAAAGGGTATGTGTAATTAAGCACATACCAAAATCCCCCATACTAAGGTATTGCCGTGTCCTCACGCAATGTTATGAAGTAAACATTTACGAAAACTAAGAATCTCGATCCCCCTCGACTAATAACCTTGAAAAGTAGCTAGGCGTTCGTCAAGGGAAATAAAGAATCAATAGTTCCGACAAGTCCCGTTTTCACCATTTTTTATCTGTACACTAACTATCCCTAACATATTTTTTTGGATTTTCCTTTTTCTTTTCTTAACTACCTGTTTGACTTCCTTTATTTTATCAACACTGGGATCATAGAATGAGAAGCGTCCATAGAATAATCTACGGGTGTCCGAATGGATAAATTCATCGTCCTCGATTTTTCACTAGTCCCAAGCTAAGCGTAAAAACGAAATCACCGTTAAGTACAAGTAAAGATGCTAACACTACTTATAACTATGACTTGTCAACTTTTCTTCGCTTCCCAGTCAAATATTCAATTAGTGTGATCTAGCTTAATTTTAAGTTAACTTTAGATCGACAATTAGAAAGTATCGCACTGTTTATTGCTTAACTATATTTCCGAAGAAATCTGAGAAAAAGACAATCACCCTACCAACGCAGCATATTCTCGATACAATCCCCCCCCCAGACCGAATTCGTCTTGGTTATCAGTGTTTGAGACCCACAGGAGAATTTTCGCAATGAAATAGCGGGAGTACCCCACCCTTTTAGGCCGAATTTTCCTTAGATTAAAAAAAATACCGCTAAATAAACAATACTACTCAAAGCACGCAAACATCAAAAATTTAATGATCTCATTGGTGCGATTATTCCATGTAGCGACCTTTCTTCTCGGAACGTCCCAGCCTCATCAGCTAAGTGCCCAGGTTTTTGACACCCCACGGAGAATACTTAATCGAAATAATCTACCGACGGCAACCAACAACTTTTGAAGTCTTAAAGCAAGTTATTCTTAGTTCAAAATTATACTTGAGTTTAGAAAAAGAAATCTTAACCATTAAATTTTCATTTATTGCTATATACTATACTACCGTCATCATTTACATGACTACAACATCGGCCACGCCTCCGACAAGATGTAGTGACTTAGTCTGACGACGATTTCTTATTGATAATACTTACGAATGCACTTTGGCATTTATTATCTCACTATGGGCCTTGTTTTGAAGACTGCAACATCGGTTGTGAGCCGGCAAGATGCAGTAAACCTTTATCAGCCCACTGTTTATATTATTCATTTATTTATTTTTTATTTTTTTTATTTTTTTTTCATTTTGCAACATATTTTCCGTAATAGAGAAAATTTCGTTTTAGAAACTCAAGTATCAGGCTGAACTAAGATGAATATTTTCGTTTCCGAAAGAGCTTCTTTTTAGAAAACGTCGGTTTAAAGTTAAAGCAAAATTAAGCACGTTTATTAGTCAGGTTAAGAGCTTCTGGGAGAAAAAGCGACAAGTTACACTTATAAGCTTTTAAGATTTCCAAATAATCCTTGTTTAGCATCCTACTTGTAAATAACACTATCATTTCTCGTTCTTCGCAAATTTAAAATCCCTAATAAAAGGATCCGCGAATGCTTAGCCTAATAAACTTTCGTTTATTAAATGGTTAAGGGACAAAGCTAGGGCTCAACACGCCCGATCGAGTCAAAATTTATTCTCATTCTACCCATTGGGAAAGTCAAAACTGTGACAAAACACTTATTTTATTTTTGAAAATTTTTAAATTTTTTCATTTTTTTGGTATTTTTGCAAAAATTTTGGTGGTAAAAACGGGATTACGTGACAACAACGGCTGCAGGCAAAAATCAAATCGAAGATCCCCCCATACTAGAACTAAACATCGTCCTCGATGTTTTAAAAGGGGTACCTACGTAAATCTAAGGCCGTTTATTAAGTGTGCCAAAAGATAAAACGTTAGTCGATTAGATTTGGATATTGGATTCCCAAAATGAAGCTGAGGATGTGAAACTCTTGTGGATGAAGGGTAAAACTGCGAGCACGAGAGTCTTCACAATCCGGGAAATCCTGGACATACAACACAAAACACACAAAACACGGACAAAACACGGGTAATGGAAGATGTAAGCCTCCTCACACAAAAACACTTATTCATTACTACATAATACTACTACTGATAAGCATGGGGTGCCTCCCACGAAGCGCTTGTTTAAGGTCGCTATGCTTGACCCGATCCCCGAATTTATTGGTCCTTGGGGAAGGTTTGGAGGTCCGGGATCAACATGTTGGTATGTCCCCTCAAAAGTAGTGTTTTATAACGATGACCATTTACCTTAGTAGCTTTGGCCCGGAGTTTTGGGATAAACTGATGGTGCCATACGGAACAGACTTGGTTACGGTGAATGGTCCTAATCCAAGGGATTTCAACTTTCCAGGAGATATTCCTCTACATCGAGAGTTAAAGAGGAGAACTTGATCACCAACGTTGAAAACGCGGTTTTTGATCTTGGCATCGTGGATCCTCTTGGTTTTCTCTTTATAGATCAAAGAGTTTTCATAGGCATGATCACGAAGTTCATTAAGTTCATTGAGCTGAACTTTTCTGTGATCACCCGCGGTTTTGATATCAAAGTTTGTATGCTTAAGGGCCCAGTAAGCTTTGTGCTCCAACTCGACCGGCAGATGACATGCCTTTCCATATACAAGCTTGTACGGAGTGCACCCGATGGGTGTTTTGTAAGCTGTACGGAAGGCCCAGAGAGCGTCATCCAGTTTGTCCGACCAAGAGGCACGATTTTCGCCCACGGTCCTTTCAAGAATTCGTTTCAAGCCACGATTCGATACCTCAACTTGCCCACTTGTTTGTGGGTGATACGCGGTGGAGAGACGATGAGTGACTCCGTATTTAAGCATGACCTTTGCAAACTGGTCATTGCAAAAATAGGTTCCGCGATCACTTATGATTGCACGAGGGGCACCAAATCTGGAGAAGAGAGATTTAAGAAATTTGCAAACAACTCGGGCATCATTGGTGGGGAGCGCTTTCGCTTCAACCCATTTTGACAAGTAATCGACTGCCACGCGTATATATTTGTTCCTCATTGAAGACGGGAACGGCCCTATAAAATCAATGCCCCAAATGTCAAAGATTTCGCAAACTTGGATAGAGTTTTGTGGCATCTCATCACGTTGCGAAATTTTGCCTTGACGTTGACAAATGTCACATCGGGTGACAAAGTCATGGGCATCCTTGTAGATCGTGGGCCAATAAAATCCTGAATCGAAGATCTTTTTAGCGGTGTAATTGGCACCGTAGTGTCCCCTGGTGGGTCCACTGTGGCAAGCTTTGAGAATGTCAAAAGCTTCTTGCCCCGAAACACAACGCCTAATTACTTGGTCAGCACAGATCTTGAATAGAAAGGGGTCGTCCCAAAAATAATGTTTGACATCTTTGAAAAACTTGTTTTTCTGTTGGGACGACATTCCCTTGACAATGAAGTTCCCCGCATGGTAGTTTGCGAAATCTGCAAACCATGGGGTACTATCATCACGAAGAGCAACCGATCCAAGAGTCTCGAGTGGAAATGTTTCCGTGATTTCCTTGTTCTCGAACTCATTTTGGTGAGGGTTCTCAAGTCTGGAGAGATGATCGGCGGCAAGATTTTCTGCTCCTTTTTTGTCTCGGATCTCAACATCGAATTCTTGGAGCAAAAGGATCCACCGCATTAATCTTGCCTTAGCATCCTTTTTAGCAAAGAGATACTTTATAGCAGAATGGTCCGTGTACACTATGCTTTTGGACAAAACGAGATATGACCGGAACTTCTCAAAAGCGTACACTACGGCAAGTAATTCTTTTTCGGTCGTAGTGTAGTGTGCTTGAGCTTCGGTCATTGTCTTGCTGGCATAGTGAATTGGTTGGAAATGCTTGTTTTTTCGTTGCCCTAGGACTGCCCCAATTGCAAAGTCGCTTGCATCACACATTAGTTTGGAGGGCAAGTCCCAGTCGAGAGCAATCAAAATTGGAGCATCGGTCAATTTTCTTTTGAGTGTATTAAAGGATTCGATACACTCTTTTGAGAAAAAAAATGGAGTCTCTTTTTCAAGCAAGTGGGTCAATTGGTACGGGCAAATTTTTGAAAAGGCTTTGTATGAAACGTCGGTAAAAACCGGCATGCCCAAGAAAACTACGGACACCTTTGACAGTAGTCGGGTGAGGGAGCTTGGCTATAACTTCAACTTTAGCACGATCGACCTCAATTCCCGACTTAGAGATTTTGTGTCCAAGAACAATGCCTTCCTTCACCATAAAATGGCTTTTCTCCCAATTTAGGGACAAATTGGTGTCTTCACACCGTTTTAACATTTTTTCCAAATGGGATAGGCATGTAGAGAAAGAATCTCTGAAGACCGAGAAGTCATCCATGAACACTTCCATTGTCTTTTCGATCATGTCATGGAAGATTGCCATCATACATCGTTGAAACGTGCCGGGTGCATTACATAGCCCAAAAGGCATGCGACGATAGGCGAACGTTCCGTATGGGCAAGTGAATGTTGTCTTCTCTTGTTTTTTTTTTTGTTTTTAATCGCTTCGGTGTCAATGGGAATCTGAATTTAACCCGAGAAGCCATTGAGGAAACAACAGTATTGGTTTCCCGCGAGTCTTTCGAGCATTTGATCCATGAAAGGCAATGGGAAGTGGTCTTTCCGGGTGGCTTCATTCAACTTTCGGTAGTTGATGCATACTCGCCACCTTGTGACCAATCGAGTGGGTATCAAATCATTATCATCATTCTTGACGACGGTTATGCCACCCTTCTTTGGTACACAGTGTACTAGGCTTACCCATGGACTGTCAGAAGATAGATAAATTAGTCCGGCGTCAAAGATCGTTTTTCAACTCTTTTTGATGAGTGTGGATCTTTTGGGTTTACCCTTCTTTGACTTTAAACTATTGGTTCGTAGTCTTTCATTAAGGATTTTGTGAGTACAAAATACTCTGGAATCAACACCCTTGATATCGGAGAGTTTCAATGCGTGGCTTGATTTGTAGGACGTTAGTTCCTTGATAAGAGCTGCCTTTTCCTCATCCTTTAAATCTTTCGCAATTATGACGGGCAACTTGTCGTCGCCTTCCAAAAATGCGTATTCTAAATGAGGTGGCAAGTCCTTAAGTTCAACCTCGGGAGGCTCATCAATTGATGATTTAACGGTTTTAGCTTCAATAACTTTAAGTTCTTCTCGGATTCCGGGCGAATAATCTTTATGATTCAGAAGAGGAGGTAATGGTTCACTATTGAGAAGTGCTTCCAGTATAAGAATGTCACCCTCCGGATCATAGTAAGTAGCATCAATTTCCCATGAAATTGGCTCGTCATCGATAGCTATAAAAGCATTTGCTTCTTCGAGAAGGAGAAAATCACTATCCCCGAAAGGAGTTAGTGTTGGTGAAGAATTTGAAACAATTGGATCGTAATACGGAGAAGGACCTAAGAGCAATTAACAATAATGCCAAGTAACACTCGGTAAAATTCACTCTTAAAAAATATATATAATATAATATATAGTACGTATATTTAACCGGATAAGTATGATCACCTGGGTCGTTTCCCCAATGACTAGTGCAATCGAAACCTCGATTAAGCTCGGTTTATGATTTGAATGAAGCAAAGATATTTTTGGTAATCTATATCTACTAAATAAAAAGCAACAATTAAAATGGACAATTAAAAACAATTAAACAATTAAACTAATACGGGAAACAAATAAAACGCGACAATTAAGCAAACCTACTAAATTTAAACCCTAAAATTGCAAATTAAGTTTCTAAACCTAAATTAGGATAAAATAAAATTTTAAGAAAAAGAAAAATATTTTTTTAGATTATTTTTTGAATTTTTTAAGAATTAAAAACTATTTAAAACTAATTAATTTCTAGAAAATATAAAAAATAATTGAAATTATATTTTTCCTAAATAAAATAAGTAAAAATAAATTTTTAGAAAAGAAAAAAAAAAGAATTACTATTTTTGGCTTTTAAGATTTTTAGTTATGGCTTTTTAAAGATTTTAACTAATTTAAAACTTAAAAATAATAAAAATATTAAAAATATTAATCCTAAAAATTTTAAGAGTCAAGGCATCCGTAAAGCTAATTTCGAAACTCAAATCTCTAAAGATTTTGTAGAATTTCTCAATTTGATCGTTAGCTTTTTCTCGGCGCCTTTCATCATTTCTTCTTGAAGGAAATGGAATTAATGTTCTTTGGTTAGGCATCGGAGCACTAACGGGAGCAACAACGGGCTCGGAAATTGGATTACGAGATTGGACTTGAACAACCGGAGGTTGGACGTCTTCGGTGCTTCCGTTATTAGTAGGAAGCATCGTGTCCTTTGTAACCTCGTATCTGATTCCAATACTTTCGGTGAGAAGGTGAAGTGGAAGGGCAATCGTGGGTCTTGATAAGCCAACACAACTTCGGGTGGCTGATACGCCTTTTCAAAATCTTCCTTCGGGTTAGTAACGGTGTTACCCGGGAGAGTTCCCGAACCTGAAGTAGAGGCGGTATTAGAAGTCACGAACTTGGAAAGCATGTCCGTTAATTGGCCATTTGGTTTTGCAAGGTTTGGCCTTGGTTTTGCATATTCCTCAGAACTGCAACATTAGCCTTGACGTAGTTGTCAAAATCAGTTTTGGACACACCATGTGTTTGAGGAACAGGAGCTTGGTAAGCTGGTGGTTGATTAACCTGGGGTCAGTAAATTTGGCTTTAGTTGAAATTGTTCCCTCGGTTTTGATTGTAATTGTTTCCCCGATTGAAATTGTTTTGATTATTTCCTTGATGGCTTTGAACGGGAGGAAAACCGGGAGGTCGAATTTGATTTGCAACCATCTGAGGTCGGTAACCGGTATTTCCTTGGTTGAAATTTGCCGCAGCGGCCTGTGACACATACTCTTGGATATTGTCACGGTAAATGTTGCCATCGGTGGCTGGACAATTTTGGTAAGAATGACCACCCCCACAAGTTACACAACTTTGCTCGACCGCTTTTACGGGAGCTGGGGTTTGGTTTTTCTTATCGAGAATCAATGCTCTAACCATATCTTTAAGTTCAGCAACATCGGGTGAAACTGCTGGGGTAGAAGAGCTCGTACTCACTTTGGCAACGACTGCCTTGCTTCGTGATTGACGAACTTTGGATTTGCTCTCGATGATTTTTAGGCATTCTCGAGGCATTTATCAGAATGTTACCACCTGCAGCGGAGTTCAATGAATCTTGATCATTCGAGTTTAGGGCATTATAGAATGTATCGAGTTGATGCAATTCTGAAAACCCATGATGCGGGCATCCCCTTCATTGATTATGCTTTTAGACTATTCTTACTATATATTTGATATTTTATTATATTATATATATTTTAAGGTATAGTCAGAGTGGATCAACCATGGATCAATGTTTTGCAAACTTCTATGTTTCACGTTCCACCCGAGAATAATGAGTTTGAAGGCGAGATCATCCCATGTTTGAATCGATCAAGGGGGTTCTTTCTCAAGCCAAATTCGGGCGGCCCCCTCGAGGGAAAATGGGAAAAGCATAAGCTTTACCGATGTACTCAGGACGTTTGGGAACTTCATCGTAGAAGTGATCTTGTTGAAATATCGAATGTGAGCATGAGGGTCTTCTTTATCATGTCCAAAAAATTGCTTATTTTGAACAAGATTAAGCAAACCATGCTTGATCTCAAAGTTGTTCGCGGTGATTTTGGGAACAACGATCGCATCCTCGTAACCCTCGGTGGGTGCTTTGAGTAATTGTGCCATAGTACGATTATCGGCCATCGTAACTATGGGATGATTGAAAGTTTCTTGATTGTTATTTGGTTTCTCAAGATTGGGTGATTCAACAGAAGTTTGTCGGACTTGTTGTTGTCGACGTTTACGGGCTTGAGAACGAGTGCGCATGCACTAAATGAAAATATAAAAAAATTTGGTTTTTCAATGATTTATTCACAATGTATTTTAACGGACAATGAGGTAGGACAACTTCAACCAAATAATCTACTTACTTCACGGTAGCTCTCAAAATGAAAAATGCACAAGCGAGCGGAGGAGTAGGAAAGCCCGAAGCTATTAAAATCCTTTCTCCTTTCGGGTCGTAGTTCCTCGGAACAACCCTCCTTATACCCACCTTATAGTTTGTTAATCAAATCGAGGTGAGCCGTTCGTCGTAAAAGACACAAATGGCAAGTTTTTAAATCTTTTGTTCGATTTGGGAACCAACAAGTTCACCGGAATTTATTATGATAATACTTTAGTGAAAGTATTATATGATTGATGAATTTTATTTCTTGATTAAGACAATGCTTTTATATTTTGGTTTTTCTTGTTTAATAAATATATACTAAAAAGAAATGAAAAATATTTTTTTATATATATGTAAAAATAAACGAGATATTCACAAATTCAAACACAATTTGTCAAATGTAACGATAATTCGTTTCAAAGCCTCCCCGGCAGCGGCGCTAAAAATTGATTCGTTCAATAATATATATATATTAACACAATAAGCAAACACTCAACCAATTGCCTTTACCAAGGCAAGAAGTCAAAATTCACTAAATAAGATATATATGTAACCAGAAGTATGAGTTCCCGGGTCGTTAAGTCCCAACGAGGCTTGAATGGAAAATCGAATGATGAATTGATAATCGATGTTTGAATATGACAAGGTTATGATTGATTTTCTATTTCTACAAGTTAAATATGCAAAAAACGATTAAATAAAACCTAAAAAAAGGAAAGCTAGAATGATTTAAACCTAAAATGAGACGGGAATGTAAAAATGAGAGCAAAAAAAACTATATTATCAAAAATTACACCCTAAAGTGGTAAAATATGCTAAACTGCTAAGCAGTTTGAGCTCAAATAAGCTAATGGAAAATAGAACAGACAAGTTGGGCA